>JACBAD010001921.1:0-43146 GCA_014281905.1 Aspergillus hiratsukae
CACCCAGCCCTTCCCCACCGCCGACACCGACGCCTCCCAGTCCTCCGACTTCGTCGAATCCGTCCAGAAGCTCGCCCGCCTGTCCACCCTCCTCGAGTCCGCCCAGTACGCCCAGTTCTGGTCGACCCTGAACTCCGATGACCTGTACGCGGACCTGGTCGCCGACGTCGCCGGCTTCGAGGAGCTGGTTCGCATCCGCATCGCCGTCGAGGTCGGCAAGGCCTTCCGCACGATCAACGCCGAGGTGCTGGAGCAGTGGCTCGACCTGCGCAGCCGCGAGGCGCTCGAGAAGTTCGTCACGGAGGTCTGCAGCTGGGAGGTGGACAAGGCTGGCCCCAACGGGACTGTTGTCAAGGTGCCCACGAACAAGGAGAACGAGGCGCGCAGCGAGGTCAAGAGCGAGCGCGTGGGTGTGGAGATGTTTGGCCGTGTGATCAGACGGGGCTTTGAGCAGGCCGCGTGAGTGGGTTTCAGGGGTTCAAAATGGGATTTTTCATTAATTCTTCTACACTTTTTTCTCATCCTATGCTAGAGATCTGGTTGTTGCATGGATCTCTTCTACCCGTCCTAAGACCCGTCCTAAGAACGAATGATGATGAGATAGAATCAGCATGGGAGGTTCCGGAATGTCTTGGGACCGGCGCATTTGGCGTTCTGAGATTCGGTCGCTCTGTGTAAAAAGAAACAAAGTATCTTGATTCATAGATCCATAACCAGCTGGAAATAGCCATTTTCTAAACAAAAAAGGGAAAGATTCTATATATTAATGATCTACGACTTGACCAGAAGACTCCTGCCCCCCATCTCCTCGGGCTGTTCGATGCCCATGGCGTCGAGGAGGGTGGGTGCAACGTCTCCAAGGACACCCTCCTCCTTCTTGAGGCTCCAGCCCTCAGGGGCGTTGGCAAGGACGAAGGGAACCTTGTTGGTCGTGTGGGAGGTCTTGGGAGTGCCCTTCTCGTTGAGCATCTCCTCCGCGTTACTGGAAAAGGATGCACGTTAGCCTGGAAAAAGTCATCGGAAACGAAAACAACCTACCCGTGATCAGCGGTGATGAACAGAACGTATCCGTGCTTCTTGCAAGCCTCGTAGATTTCACCAATGGCCTTGTCGGTGGCAGCGACACCCTTGATGGCGGCCTCGTACACACCAGTGTGACCGACCATGTCGGGAGGAGCAAAGTTGTTCATGATGAACTCGCATTGTCCCTCGGCGATGCGCTCGGCCATCTTCTTGCCGACGGCTTCGGCGCTCATCTCGGGCTGATGGTCATAGGTAGGAACCCTGGGCGACGGGATCATATCGCGCACCTCACCAGGGAACTGCTTCTCGATACCTCCGTTGAAGAAGAAAGTGACATGCGCGTACTTTTCCGTCTCAGCGACATGGCACTGCTGGACGTCCTTCTTGCTGAGCCACTCGGCCAGCACGTTGCCCATGTGCTGAGGGGGGAAGGCAATGGGAAAGGTGTAGTCGGTCTTGTACTGGGTCATGGTGGTGATATGGATGTTCTTGGGGTAAGGGAAGTCGGGCTTGGGAGAGCGGTCATAGTCACCCAGCAGCTGCGTAATCTCGCGGACACGATCCGACCGGTAGTTGAAGAAGAAGAGGGTATCGTCGTCTGGAAGATACGGTCAGTTCTCGAGCGAGCTGTCCCTCCGATTATCCTCAGAAACTTACCCTGCACGCGCCTTTCCTTGCCGCCGACAATGATTGGCTTGAGGAACTCATCGTTCTCACCCTTCTCATAGCGCTCCTTGATAGTCTTCACAGGATCAGAGCTCTCTTCGCCCTCACCGCAGACAATACCCTTCATGGCAATTTCGACTCTGTCCCAACGCTTGTCGCGGTCCATGGCGTAGTAGCGTCCAACAATTGTGGCGATCTCGCCGACGCCGAGCTCCTTGGTGTGATCAAGCAAGTCCTGCATGTACTTGGTAGCGCTCTTGGGGTCGGTATCACGGCCGTCACCGAAGAAGTGAATGAAGACCTTAGGGATTCCCATCTCCTTGGCGACCTTCAACAGACCAACCAGGTGAGTGATGTTCGAGTGAACACCACCATCAGAGACCAGACCCAGCAGGTGCAGGCGACCATTGCCCTCCTTGGCGCGAGTGAAGGACTTGACAATGTTGTCGATCTTGTTCAATTCACCCTTCTTGAGGGTCTGATCAATGCGAACGCTGTCCTGCCAGACGACACGGCCAGCACCGATATTCAGATGGCCAACCTCACTGTTGCCCATCAAACCCTCTGGCAGACCGACAGCCAGCGACGAGGCATCCAGCTCGGTATATCCTTGAGCAGTCTTCGAGTTTTGTTCGGCAAAGCCGGACATGTAGGGTGTCTCCGCTGCCGCGATCGCATCTCCCTCCTTGGGGGAGTTGGGGCCTGCGACGCCCCAGCCGTCGATGACGACTATTCAACATTAGCGACCGACTTGATGTAGCGCACTATCGTGGAGAGGGAGCTTACTCAGGACGACTTTTTGGTCAACCTTGGCCATTGTGAAGCTAGTCTGAGGTTAGTTCCTTGACTGAATTTGATAACCAATCTTCGAAGAGGTGAACTGATTGAGGATAATTCAATGTAACTCACAGAAAGGTAGCGATAATTTGATGTCAGGAGGATTGGGCTGGATGGAAGAAAGAGAAAGAAAAAGAAAGAGAAAAGAAAAGCCTGACCGGTGAAAAACAATTGCTGTTGCAGTCAGGATGATAATTACTACTATGGAGGGGGAGGGGCCGCGTTTCTTCCCGGTGACGCTTTTGGAGTTGGTTCTTGCTTTCTCCGACGTCACGCTTCTCCCTTAGTTAAGCCATCTTCTCTCCCCGTACGTTTTCGTCCGCCTTGGACTCGTTCCGACTCTTCCCTATAATTCCATTAATATTACGCATTGGACACGGGGATTATCGACTTGATAACCGAAGCGTCTCCAAGTTGTATACCAGATCCCTTACCGTGAGATTTGCGCAATGGCGTCCAGGTCGCCGACCGCAGCCACTCCGCTGCGGAAACCCTCATCTGCACCCGAAACCCCTATGGTAAGGGACACCACGAACACAGCACCACAACCAGTTCCTTTCCCTCCGCCGCAGACATTCGACATAATTCCTCCGTTGCATGGCCTTCTTCTGCGTCTTCTGTCGGCACAAACAGCTGGTGAAGGCGGTCCAAGAACTGCTGGTGAAGCAGGCGGAGAAGCGCCATCAGGGCCGTCGGGTCCGGGCCAAGGTGTTCAGCAACAGAATTCGGCAGCTGGAAGTGGACTTGCGCCGTTGACTGCGAAAAATCTGCCGACAGAGGCAAGCTCGATCAAGATTCGCATACAAAAGGCACACGCGGTGGTTGGAAGCCTACCTGACATCGATCGGTCGGTCGCTGAGCAGGAGAGAGAGATTGAGGAGCTCGAGAATCGTATCGTCAGGTTGAACGCGGTCCTTTCAGATTTTGGGAAGAGGGCAGACACAGGGGCTTGATCGTCTGGATCAACAGCATGAAGAGAAAGATGACTCTGCGCAATAGACTTGTCGACCTTGCAAGCAGCAATTCCCATTGGACTTGAGCTGGAGCAGACTTCGAAGTCAATTAGCTGTTGGTCTCAACATGTCCGCTCGGCAATAGTACATGAAGCCTTGACTTTGGCCAGAAGTCCACTGAGACAATATAAGCTCTCCATAGTGTCGTGACACCAGGTGCTGGTTCAACCTTGGCGCGAAAATGTTGCTACAAGCATGTTTCTTCGGTCCTCCCTCTCTCTCTTCGATTGCTGGCTCTGATGGTATCACCTAACTCGCGAGGGAAAAATTAGTATACCAGCAAGACGAAAAGCTTGCATTGGTCCTTGATAAGTGACCACTTTAGGACTATGGATTTGACCATTCTCGTGGGGCTCAATACAAACTCAGCCACCACGGTCCCCGTTTCACACCTTGCAGGCAAAACAGCGGGTGCATGCTACCTATCCCGCAGCTATCTGTTTGATCGTCACTGGCTCACCACAGCGTAGGTAGCTGCTGTGTCGCGCGGACTCTCGTTCTTGACACTGTTGACCAGGTAGCTGAGGGCTCTATTGACTTGGAGCACCGAATGGATCCTGCTGCCTGTATTGGGCGGCCGTCAATTGAAGGCGCCTCTTGGATCAGGACCACCCTACGTTTACATTGCCTCGCATACTTTGGAGAGTCTAAATGTCCGAGGCAATATCAACGAGGAGGGACCTTACGGATCAGATCGCCTGGGAACCACGGTTGCAATCTCAAAACTTTGTCAGTCGCCGGACTCTCTAAGTTCCTGAAAGAAATGGTCAGGCTACGCGATAGGTAGTATGAAGCAATTGATACCGAGTTATTCAATTCAGCGTTTTTTTCGATCCGTAGAGGCAAATATTCTATTAAATAGGGGTTGCGTTGAATCTGCAAGGTCAACTTTGACAAGTAGCGGCAAGGGTCCAGATTATCAGATCGAAATTAAAACTCGGGCGCTGTAACGTCTTTTCGACTTCACAGTAGAGAGGTACTAATCGCAATTAGTCAAAAATAAAGCGAATTGAGACTTGCAATCTGAAGAACGAATTTTCTCCGGGCCAATACGAGCATTTTCTGCTGAAAAACCGCCGGTGAGGACCCAGGGTCCAGGGAGACTCTCTCCATTAGTCCAACCCACCTCCGATGTCGTTAGGGTCCCGAACGTGACAGCAGTAAAAGTCCCCACTCTAACTTGACCTTCTTCCTGAGGCACCTATCCCGCCCACCGAACCACACCCCACCATCGCCGGATTTTCCTGCCGTCTTTTTCTTCGCCTTCGTCCCCAACTTTTTTCCCTCCTCTCTTCCCTTCCCTCTACATCCCTATCAACTCACTTCACCCTTTTGTCCATCCGTTTTCCTTCTTCTGGACAATACCATCACTCACAATGGCCACCTACGCTTTGTCGCAGGCTCACCGCGAGGTAAAACCACCACCTTAGATTTGTCTAACGAGCTCACAGTACTGACTCATTCGTTGTAGCAAATGGAGAAGTCTCTGGTGGACAGCGATCCTGAGATTGCTCAGATCATGGTATGTTCTACCACATCTCTTTCTCCTTTAATTAAGGTTGAGGTGGAAAATGGTGGGCAATTTCGACTAATTGATGCTTCTCTCATTAGGAAAAAGAGATCCAGCGTCAGCGCGAGTCCATCCTCCTGATTGCCTCTGAGAACGTCACCTCTCGTGCCGTTTTCGATGCTCTCGGCTCACCCATGTGCAACAAGTACTCCGAGGGTTACCCCGGTGCTCGTTACTACGGTGGTAACCAGCACATTGATGCCATTGAGCTCACCTGCCAGGCTCGTGCCCTGAAGGCTTTCAACCTCGACTCCGAGAAGTGGGGTGTCAACGTACAGTGCCTCAGTGGTAGCCCTGCCAACCTGCAGGTCTACCAGGCTCTCATGCGCCCCCATGAGCGTCTCATGGGTCTGGATCTTCCCCACGGAGGTCACCTGAGTCACGGTTACCAGACTCCTGCCAAGAAGTATGTCTTCTCATTGTCTTCTGTTTGTCGACCGTGTGTTAACTTGCTTAGGATCTCCGCTGTTTCTACCTACTTCGAGACCTTCCCCTACCGTGTCAACATTGAGACTGGCATCATTGACTACGATACCCTGGAGGCCAACGCTGAGCTCTACCGTCCCAAGTGCTTGGTCGCCGGTACTTCGGCCTACTGCCGTCTCATTGACTATGCCCGTATGCGCAAGATTGCTGACAAGGTTGGCGCCTACCTGATTGTCGACATGGCTCACATCTCCGGTCTGATTGCCGCCGGTGTCATTCCTTCTCCCTTCGAGTACGCCGATGTTGTTACGACCACCACCCACAAGTCTCTCCGTGGTCCCCGTGGTGCCATGATCTTCTTCCGCAAGGGCGTGCGCAGCACTGACCCCAAGACCGGCAAGGACATCATGTATGATCTGGAGGGTCCTATCAACTTCTCCGTCTTCCCTGGTCACCAGGGTGGTCCCCACAACCACACCATCACTGCTCTGGCTGTTGCCCTCAAGCAGGCCGCCACCCCTGAGTTCCGTCAGTACCAGGAGCAGGTTATCAAGAACGCCAAGGCTCTTGAGAACGAGTTCAAGGCTCTCGGCCACAAGCTCGTCTCCGACGGTACCGACAGCCACATGGTCCTGCTGGACCTCCGCCCCAAGGCTCTTGATGGTGCTCGTGTCGAGGCTGTCCTCGAGCAGATCAACATTGCCTGCAACAAGAACTCCATTCCTGGAGACAAGTCTGCTCTCACTCCCTGCGGTATCCGTATCGGTGCTCCCGCCATGACCAGCCGTGGTATGGGCGAGGAGGACTTCAAGCGCGTCGCTCGCTACATCGACCAGGCCATCAACCTTTGCAAGAGCGTCCAGGCTGACTTGCCCAAGGAGGCCAACAAGCTGAAGGACTTCAAGGTCAAGGTTGCCTCCGAGTCTGTTCCCGAGATCCTCGCTCTCCGCAAGGAGATCGCCGGGTGGGCCAGCACCTTCCCTCTGCCTGTTTAAACGTCGGGGCAGAACGAATAATTTCACATGATACCAAAATATGCTTTTCTGGTTTTCTTCAGGCTTTTGACGAGTTCAACATCATTGCGAATAAAATTTGGGTCGCCGGGAGTACGTTACAGGGGGTTTTACGGTCTGCTTTTTCAACCTTACGCGGGTCATGGGATACGGTATACATGAGCATGAACAAGTATTCAACATTTCTTCAACAGGACAAAAGGTTCACTGGCTGGGTATAAATTGATCTTAACACCTGGTACCATCAATCATCTTGACTAGTCTACGAATTAACTAGAAAGATTAATGATTTCAAAGATCTCCATTTCACACCATCTAACCGTGTTACAATCCATTTGTTCTCGTCTGGTCTACTTCAAGTCCTGCCGAGCTGTAATCCCTTAGTGCTCTTCACACTCAGCTTCTCATCTCCTTCAGCGTCTGTTTTCCAGGACCGGGTGGGCCTAGTCAGATAACCCTGTTGATTATACAGGTGGCCAGGTCCTCTAACCCTGTTTCAGTAATATGCTAGGGGAAGGATTGTTGTCTACAACGCTCATTCCATCATGGGCACACATTTACATACTATCCAAGGCCTTCCTATACCTGCAATGGCAGACGAAACTAAAAGAACACAGATCCAAATCACTCAGAGCTCAGACTTTTCCTGACGAGTCGTTTCCCGGCCATCACTACCTTTCTGACCCTCCCATGATTGCGAGATCAGCGACGCAACATTCTTACCCATCAGGGCACTAGTTTCCATGGTCGAGATGAAGCTCTCAATGCCGCCCGTGTACCAGATATTCGGCGCAAGCACCGTGTCCTCGAAGGTAACCCGCGGGTAGAGGAACGGGTACGGGTTCCAGATTTTCTCATGGTGCCAGCTTACATCATCCTTTGGAAGGTCTCGTATTGTTGAATTGGCGGAGTATTCTTTGTGCTCAAGACCTAGGATAGCTCCTACGAATGACGCTGTGAGACGCTCCGGGGAGAACACCTTGTACACGTAATGTTTCTCATGGGTACCGTCGCTACGCGGAGCTTGCACGGTGCGGAGGGTGCTGATGCTCCAGAAACCGGCTGGGCCGACGCCTGCTTTGCTGGAGCCTAGGTCTACCCCGCGGGGAAGCGTCGTGAGAACGGTCTCGGGGGCGCGACTGTCAGAGGGGAGTTTGAAGAACTGTGGAGAAACGCGATGTGGGGAGGAGAAGAGGGTCACATGGAGCTTGACGTAAGGGATTTCATCGGGGACGTGCTCGAGAGGCGGTTCGATAGTGATGCCTGAATATTGCAATGGACCTGCGATAACCACCTCGTCGAACACGGAGCTTTCTTCAACTCCGGTGGACTTGTACCCAACGGTCAATGTGCCATCGGTATTCCGTTGAATGGACGTCACACTGTGATCGACTCTGACATCGGCTTCTGAGAACCTCAGCATGCCATCAAAAATCTGCCAATTGCCGCCCTCGATAGAGACCGCTCCGTCCGTAGCCATGCACACCATCGTCTCGAGACCGTGCATCAGAGGTAGATTCTGCCCGTAGTTGACCCGTGTGCTGGCTTGGATCACGTCTCGCGAAAAGTCGGCGGATATGCCACCGTTCTCAAGAAAGACATCTCCCGGGACTGACGTGGTATTCAGCAAGTCCACTGCGGCCGCAGCCGAAGTAAGCGATCTGAATGGAAAATAAGGCGAGTCATAAAGCCGGAGAAACTTGTTGACCGTGCTTTTCATCAAGTTCTGAGTGCGAATGGGTGACAATCCATAGCGCCATAGCAGTTTAGCAATGTTCCACCAGCTATAGGTATCCTGTAGCACCAGCACGAATTGTTCGCCATCCCAGACGCCAAGCGTATCGCCAGACTCTCTGGGGCGAGCGTGGTCGGCACTTCGGACAAGAAGCCCCAACTCCTTGGACGCGTTCACTAGGTTATAGTTGACGGATACGAAGATGGAGGCACCCAGCTCTACTGGGTACTTCGGATCATCCAGCACGTTGACGGTGGTCGAGCGGCCGCCGATATATGAATTCCGTTCATAGACAGTGATGTCAACTGGGACCTGAAGAGAATCTGCGAACTTGCGCAGAGAGTACGCAGTGGACGAGCCTGCAGCTCCGGCTCCTGAATAGACGTTAGTCTTCTATTGTTATATCCAGATTCCGAGTTGCTTACCGATGATTGCAACCCGTTTTGGGTTGTCTTGAGGTGTACCTAGCGGTTGTTGTTCCGCATTGATGAGGGAGGCAAAACAAAGGACTATTGCAAAGGAGATAATACATAAGCGTAGAAAGGCATGTTGGATCGACTGCGAGGAGGAATCCATAAGTGCATTAAGTAGTCGATGCTCAAGGGCACTAGGATCAACGAAACTACGTCACGGTATAGTTCCGGCCGAGACAACCTCGATTCACTGTCTCAATCGGAACTACAAGTTTCCATCGACAGACAATAGTATGAGCTATACAAAACTGAGTCACCCTGTTAAGAGATGAATATGCCAGACGTTACCACAGGAAATGCTGTCGTTGGGAATGGTGAGGCCTCAAGGCAGGACAGAAGCCATATCGCTCTAGTCCACATCCGGACTAGTCTAATACCAGCCTCGTATCGCTTATCGCGCCCGATCTTTTTTATCTTTTTTTCGGGGGTAAAGAACTTTTGGAGGGGCTGATGAATACCAAATCATAGCGCTACTCTTTACTTGTTGTTCATATGCAATTTTGGGGAATATAACTCAAATCTGATTGTTTAATTTGTCAATCCCTAGATCTCATGGCAATGGATCCGTACGACAGCGATTCTTCGGGTTTCGATGATGAGGGGGAGTTCACTGAGACTGGAGTGCTTCTAGGATATCCTTCCAAAGAAGTCATAGATGACAATATCAGTCACCTTGGAGGCTGGCCGGTATGTGGAGTGACTTGACTAGCAGAGGATGTATTCATACTGATCTTCGTTGCTCAGACATGGCTTGACGATTCTACCCTGCCCCCGGGTGATTTCGCCAATTGCAAAGTTTGCAACAGTCCGATGCTTCTCCTCCTTGAATTGCACGGTGACCTTCCCGATCATTTCCCTGACGATGAGAGACGGTTGTATATCTTTGGGTGTCCCAGAAAGCCATGCAATAAGAAGCCAGGCAGCATCAGAGCGTTGCGCGCAGTGAGGAGGCTCAAGGTCGAGCAGGCGCCACGGAAAACAGAAGAGAAGCCGAAGGAGGACAGACAGCAGAAGGTCGAGGCTCCAAAGCAGGATCTGGGAGCGAGTCTATTCGGAACTACCTCCCTCACTGGCAGTGTCTCCGCGAACCCGAATCCCTTTTCCTCATCGAACACATCTTCAGCACTTGCGAGCAACCCATTTGCGAGCCCTTTTACTGCAGCACCAACACCGGCTGCTGAGCCCCCGACTACAACAATATCAACTACCTCCCTGTCCGAGACCTTCGCTGACAAGGTCAGAGTCTCCTTTCCACCCCCGGCAACCGTGCCACCGGAAGCCGCTGGACCCGCTGCCCCTTGGCCTGAGAAGTCCGCCTTCCCGGCTCCGTATCCGCAGTTTTACCTGGACGCCGAATATGAGACGCTTTCTCGACCCCCCACACCAACTATACCTGCGAATGTCACGATAGATAACACCGAGGAGGAGGAAACAGGCAAAGGATCTTCTTCAGATCTCAAGGATGCCTTTGAGTCTGAGTTGGACAAGGCCTTTATCCGATTCTCAACACGCCTAGCACACAACCCAGAGCAAGTTCTGCGCTATGAGTTCTGGGGATCCCCGCTCCTCTATTCTTACACTGACGCTGTGGGCAAGCGGCTCCACGACCCGAAGCATGGCAGCTCAGGTTCGCGGGTGACGACTGTCGCAAGTGGCGCGAGCCGGTTTCCACGCTGCGACTACTGCGGTAGCGAACGTGTCTTTGAGCTACAGCTCGTACCGCACGCTATCACTGTCTTAGAAGAGGGCCGCGAGGGAGTCGGCTTAGGGCCCAAGGATGATGCAGGTATGGAATGGGGCACCATCATTCTCGGTGTTTGCAGTAAAGACTGTGGGCCGAAACAGGTCGGAGTAGTCGGATGGCGTGAGGAATGGGCTGGTGTACAATGGGAGGAGTTGACGAAATAGATCACACGGGATGCTTTCATAGTCTGCATATATCCCAATAGCGTCTCAATGATCTGGTGTCGCAGACGACTCGATGACTAGGAGTGATCAGCCGGCCTGTATACGTGCTGTCCGTTCTGACTGTTACGAGCTATTACTCTGCAGGTCTTCTCTCGACTCTATGGACAAGTTTAATGCATAGTCGTCCAGCGTCGGCTAACTCCCGATGCCACTTCTAGACCGCAGCTCAAAACAAAAGGGGTATATAAAAAGTTTCGCCGTCAGAACCCTCCAGCCAGGCTTCCCACATACTGGTTATTGACGAGTGCGTAGAGATATTGGCAAAGCAACCCTCCTCTGACCCGACCCGGTAGTTGGCCAGATCCACTTAATCTGGACTACCACTCTTATGATGATCAAGGAGCGTCAAACGTCGCTTGTATCCCACGGAGGAGGTGGAGCTGTGCGACAAGGCACTCCCAAAAGCAATGTAGTCTGGCATCCTTGACCTTAGGACCAGATCTCCGAGGGAACCCGATTGAACTTGGAACTGAAACTTCAAGCGGAAGCGGCAGCTTGCTGCTGGATCTGGCTTTGGAATTGAACAATCTGCCATGACAATAGATCGTCAGAACACGACCATGATAGCTTTCTGGGCTTGTTTCTCACCTCCGCGCGTTTCTTCTCGGCCTTTTCCTGAGCCTCCTTGATCTGTCCCTCGATTCTCTTGCTATTGACGCTGTCAGCCATGAACTTCAATCCGCGCTGGAAGTAGATATAAGGCAAACGAACATTTCCTTCTCTATAAACTCGAGTCGTCCGTTTACAGCCATGACGGCCTCGTTCTTGTCTTGCTTCAATAAGACCGGCCCCACGATCTTGTAGATTTTCGAGTCCTCGTCTAATTTGTCAAATTCTCCCTGCACGCCTTTGTTTTCCTGCTGCTGCGACTCCAGCTTCTGGCGAGCATCGATGAAACCTTCCAGATCTGGATAGGCAGCGTGTTAGAGCTATTCAATCAACTCGATGGCATGAATCGCACGGTTTCTGGGGCCGGAAAGTACATACCGGTTTGTAGCTTTTGATACTCATCAGAGAGAGCTTGTAACTGCTTCTGTGCGTCTGCCATAGTGTGCAACAATCCTTAACTACCTCAAAAGTTGATTATGGGCCTATGGCTTTGGCGATGCTGCTTGGAGCGTGAGGGGCGTTGGCGGGGACACAAAATGCTGGTAATTACCGTAATGACAGAACGGTAAACAACGAGCGAACCAACTTCATCCAGGCGAGGGCCGTCCGCTTTCTCTCGTCGTCATACTGCTGAACAAGACAAGCACTTACTGTCCCTTCTGTCGCATTAACACGATTCTTTTGTGCGTTGAAAAGCTACTGGTACTCGACCTCACTCAGTCGTTTTAGCTGTTTCGCCGGTTACCTCGTTCACCTGGCAATCGATCAACCAGGCAACGCAACTGTCCCTTCATTGCTCCCCCGCCTTTCACGCCCCGATCGGCTCCCCGACATCGACGCCAGTGTTGGAGAAACAAGCAGTTTAAACTGCGCGTGATCATGACCAATAATACGGATTTCCTAGGTCGGGCGATCGATGCCGTGAAGAAAGCCATCGAGCTCGACAATGGGGGCGAGTACGAGAAGGCGTATCAGGGCTACTACTCCTCACTGGAGCTGTTCATGCTGGCCCTGAAATGGGAGAAAAACCCCAGGTCCAAGGAGATGATTCGCGCAAAGACGGCCGAGTATATGGATCGAGCAGAGAAGCTTAAGAACCACCTGGCTCAGAGTGAGGACAAAAAGAAACCGAGTGCTATTGGCGCCAACGGCAAGGTGGCGCAAGGAAGTGGGAAGGGCGGGTATGTCTATGGAATTCCTATCTTTACCGATACTGGTCAAATTGGTTGGGATTCATGCTGATACACATGTTTCATTAGGAAGGAGGACGACGATATTGAAGATGCCGATGCGAAGAAGCTACGGTCGGCCCTTGCTGGCGCTATCTTGTCGGACAAACCGAACGTGAAGTGGGAGGATGTCGCAGGTCTTGAAAGCGCCAAGGAGGCTTTAAAGGAGGCTGTTATCTTACCTATCAAGTTTCCGCATCTGTTCACTGGGAAACGGCAGCCTTGGAAGGGTATTCTGCTCTATGGACCTCCGGGTACCGGCAAGTCATACCTAGCAAAAGCCGTCGCGACGGAAGCAAACAGCACGTTCTTCAGTGTCAGTAGCAGTGACTTGGTTTCCAAATGGATGGGTGAGAGTGAAAGGTATAGATCTCTCCGAAGCGATGAGCATTGCACTGCATCACTGTGGCTTTCACTAACACATACTCTGCAGACTTGTCAAGCAGCTCTTCAACATGGCGCGCGAAAACAAACCAGCGATCATCTTCATTGACGAGGTAGATGCCCTTTGTGGACCTCGTGGCGAAGGAGAATCAGAGGCATCTCGCCGTATCAAGACCGAACTGCTTGTACAAATGGACGGTGTCGGCAAAGATTCACGAGGAGTCCTGATTTTAGGCGCAACAAATATTCCTTGGCAACTAGATGCAGCTATTCGGCGCAGATTTCAGCGGAGAGTACATATCAGTCTTCCGGATTTCAACGCCCGGATGAAGATGTTCATGCTCGCCGTTGGCCAAACGCCGTGCCAAATGACGCAGGCTGACTACCGGACCTTGGCCGAGATGAGCGAGGGCTATTCTGGTAGCGATATCAGCATCGCCGTTCAAGATGCACTAATGCAGCCCATTCGTAAAATCCAGACCGCAACACATTACAAGAAGGTAAGGGCCTCGCCTTTCTTTTCTTATGACATGAAGCACACTGACGACCGGCAGGTTATGGTCGACGGCGCAGAGAAATTGACTCCGTGCTCGCCCGGCGATAGTGGTGCGATGGAGATGTCATGGGTGAACATTGAAGCCGATCAACTCCTCGAGCCACCTCTTATGCTGAAGGACTTCATCAAAGCTGTTCGCAATTCAAGACCAACAGTCAGCCAGGAAGACCTCCAAAGGAACGCAGAATGGACCAAAGAATTCGGCAGTGAGGGAGCTTGATCTTGACCCTTTCTTTGTTCTTCACGTCTGTTCCTGAAACGATACAACTGATAGAACCTTGCTGCATACTGCCTTCCTATCGGTACCTGGTATACATATGCGTCCTTGGCTTCTTCTTTCCGACGCATGCTACGGTCCTGTTATCCCACATACAGCCATTACTATGCGTTATGTCTTCGCGATGCCCTTACCTTTTCTTCTTCATGTTGCCATCAAGAGCTCGGTGTTCAGAAGCGTTATCCGTTCGGCGAGGCGAGGCGTTCTTTCTTCTCATCTCTTGTGTCTTTTTGTCAAACTTAAATGGCTTGGATATGGGTTGAGCTTGTTCATATTCTCACGAAGACCTTTGTCACAAATTTTATGTCGCAAGCGAGCTGTCAATGATCAATAGGCAGATTCGAAAGTTCAAATTCTTCTGATTGTCCAATTATGTGGACGGGACTGGTTCCTGGTAACCCATGACGAGGAAAAATGACATATCTCATTGGAATATCCGGATCATGAAACCAACAATGCTCGAAGTCATAACCTATGCCCAACTCCACAGTATCCCCGGCGCAAACCAAGTGATGAGTCAAAGAGCCCAGAGTGTTCGCAGTAATAAAGACAAAACTAATTCATCCATCAAACACCCTCGGAAAGAAGCGAAACAAGACCGTGCGCAAATGAAAGGGGAATCTCTGCAACAGAACCAGACAAGAATGAGGGCTATATGGAGGAAACAGAGAACAATATAAGCAAGGAATGGAGAATATCGGGACTAAGTCATTGCAGCTTTGCCGGAGCTCTCCCTCCTCTTCTTCAACACTTCATTCTTGGCCCGCTTGAGGCCTTCGCCTAACTTCTTCGTCTTGGACCACTCCCGAGACTTTCTTTGCATGCGAACGGTGGCCAGAACCATGGAGACGGCAGTCTTCAATTTTTGCCGTGGAGTTCGGAAATGAGTGCGGTCCCGAGGCTTGACGCCCATCTCATTGATCATTCTGAGGTCGGCCTCGTTACTAGTTGACAGTCAGTAGCTGTACGTGAGGGGAGAAAATATCAAACAGGTGCACATACCAAGCAACGCGGACTCGTTCTCCAAGCTCCATCAGGCCCTTGCTCCAAGCTAGGTCACGCCGGAACTTCTCCTCTCGCCTCAACCGAGCTCGCAGCCAGATGATCTCCTTTCCGAGACCTAGGATTTCTTTGTCGTGCCTGTTCTTACTGTCGGCGTTCGACTCAATGCTCTTCACGATCTTGTCATAACGTTCTCGAAGACCTTCCAGCTCCTTGGTAGCCGTCTCAGCCTTTTTAATACAGAACGCGCGCTCGTCACGGACTCTGCGAAGCTGCAACTTCAAGTCGGTCAGGCGAGCATCCTTCTCAGATACTTGCAATGCCAGCGACTCCGCTTCAAGTGTGGAAGATTTGAGGAATTCGTGGAGATCTCGCTGATCCTCCTCTCGCATAGCTGCTCGCTCGAGGTCACGGTTCTTAGCTCGCAATTCCTTCAAGGCCCGATGAGCCTCAGACAGCTGCTTTCGTAGACTTCGCGTTTCTTCATGTAATTTATCGGAGGGCGACGCATGAGGCGACTTGGTTTCGTATTTATTCATCAATGCATCATGAAGCTCCCTTTCCAGCTCAGAGATTCGCTGCTTGTATTTGCGAACGGACGATTTCTGATCGGCTTCCCTTTGTAGTAGAACTCGCTCTCTCTTTCGCGCCTCGTCCAGATTATGACGGAGCATCGAAAGGTCTCCGTTAGACGTAGATTGCTCGACATCTGCAAGGGGCTGCTGTTCAAGAAGCGACTCAAGCTCATGAATGCGGTTCTCCAGACGCTGCACTTTAGCCTTAGCCAGTGTCAGCTCTCTCTCTCGCCCACCGGAGGCCACATGCAGCTTATCCTGAAGCTGATCGATTTCGGCCGACAAGCGGTTCTCTTCCAGCGTGGCACGCTCAATTTCAGAGCTCAGTTGCTTTTCAAGAGATTCTTTCGCTTCCAGAAGTGAAGCCTTATCGTCCTTCAATCTCTTTACCTCGCCTTCAAGGCGCAGGGCGGATTTGCGGAGATCAATCTTCTCTCGGTCAAATCGGGTCGTGTCGTCAAACTGGTCTTTGACGTTGTCCAGTTGATTCTGAAGTTCATCACGTTCGGCCTCTAGCTCAGCCACTGAAGTGCGAAGGTCATGTAATTCGACGTGAGCATTTGCCAGCTGATCACGAAGCTTCTGCTTCTCTGCCACCAACTTTTGCAACTGGCTGTCTTCTGAAAACCCTTTCTGCAGGCGAGCTTTCGTGTATTCTCGCTCCTCTTCTAAGCTTCCTTGAAGAACAACTACCTCGTCTTCTAGAGCCTGGACTCTCTCCCTCAAGGCGACTTCCTCACGTTTCGTGACTCTCAATTCTTCCTTGACAGATAGAAGCTCGTTCCTCAGCTCATCGATAACTTCCCGTTTCGACGCGATCTCGTCGTTCAATTCCTTCACTTGGCGGCTAAGAACCGCCTCTGCATTGAAATGTCGCGCCTTCTCACTATCGATGACTTCCTGCAGTTTCACTTCCTTGCCAGAAAGAGAGTGCTCGACTTGCTCGAGCTTCTCGATAGTACGCTTGTAGCCAGCCGCTTGGTCCTCGGCCCGGTCTTTCTGAAGTTGTAAAGTCCGCTTTGCGCTTTCCCACCTGTCTTGCTCAAGCGCAAACTGGCCTTCCTTGTCTTCGATCTCGTGCTGAAGAGACTCAATTTCTTCTTGCAATTGTTGAACCTCTTGTTTGTACTGTGCACGAATGATATGTCCGTTTTCCAGGGAGCGCTGCTTTTCCTCATCCAAAGCTCGCTGAAGTTCCCGAACTTGAGAGCGCTCCTGAGCAAGCTCGCGCTGTAGACTACCAGACTCGTCGGTCAAGGCTTGATGCCGGGTTTGTAAGAGATCCTTCTCTTCTGTTCGTCGGTGGAGTTCATCGAGTGTGTCCTGCAACTGGGCGAACATTTTGTCTCGTTCTTGTCGAGTGGAATCTCGCTCGCGCTTTGCCACTGTAGCCTCATCTCTCAACTTTCTTTTCTCGTCGTCTATATCACGTTCGAAACTCCGATACTGTTCCTCCAGGTGGCGTTCGTTTTGTGTCTTCAGGTCGAGCTGCTCCTTCAATGAATTGTTCTCTCGCTGCAAACTTCCAAGCTCATCCTGCAGTTTGTTCGTCCGTTCCTCCAATTGACGATTGAGGCCTTTAGTGCTGAAAGATTTATTCGCCATCTCTTCATGAAGTTCCCGAAGGTCTTGGTCGGCCTTCTCCTTCTCCTGAACAGCTTCGTTGGCAGCATTTCGGGCTTCCTTGGCGTCTGCCTTGGCCTGATCCAAACTTTCTTGCAAGTCCTGCAGATGCTCCTTAGCGCGTCGAAGCTCTGCTTCAAGCTCAGATACGGACTCTCGGTCCTTGTTGTCTTTGTCCTTCAATTCTTCAATCTCCTCGTCACGCGCTTCAATGGTACGATCCTTCTCCCGAATGGACGCCTCCAGATCCTCGATTTCGTCCCGAAGTTTCTCGAGATTTTGCGATTGTCGATCCTTGGCCTCTCTAAGCTCCTCTTGAAGTTCTCTTACGCGGTTATCTTTCCTTTCCATCTCTTCTCGCATCAAGTCAAGTTCTTGCTGCACAGTCTCATCAATCTGTCTCCTTCGTAATTTTTCCTTCACTTCCTGAAATTGTAGGCGGTAGGCTTCTAGGTCGCGTTCTGCCTGTTGAAGGCTCTTTTTGTACCGGGCAATGTCTCGTTGCATGGTTAGCTTTGAAACCTTGAGTTCCGTATTCTCCTTGAGAGCCGCTTGATTATACTCCGGACCTGCTTTCTGCAATTGCTCCTGCAGATAATGGATCTTCAATTTCAGCCCGAAATTATCTTTATCGAGTTTATCGATTAACTAAGGCAAATGGTCTTTAGCAAAGTTCTCATTCCGGTCTATCTTGTCAATAAGACATTGTCGACTCACCTTTTCCTGCTCCTTCAAGGTCATATTATTCCCGTCATTGATGACATTTCCATCTCTTCGCAAAGAAGGGAGCGGGGTGCTCTGAACACTACTGCTCGCAACCTGCGGCAAAGGAGTTGGTTCTTCCGTGATGTCCTCCTCCTCATCGATTCCTGTCATCTCTATCGGCGGTAATCCCGGAGTATTGACATTACTTCGGTAACTCGCTCGCAGGTATGCTGGTGTTTTGACGTCGCCGGCCCCGCGTGTCGTGGACAGATTCCTCAACAAATTGTTCCTCGTAGCGCTCTGCATCAATGGAGTAAATTCGCCTTTAGCAGGCGCAACAGTAGGAAGGTGCTGTCGAGATTTCAACGCGCTTTTTGTGGGCCTCGAACCGGAACCAGCACGCGGCGTGCTGAGCTTGAACCCGCCGGAACTGCGTCTTCGGTCACCGAGCCCTTTGAGAACGTCCCCATCCTTCGAAGGCGACTGGAAAGAGTTTTCGACCGAATCGAGTGCAGATAGATTGTGTCGTCCCACGCTCCGATAGCCGTTGGTCAAGTAAGTCGCGTTTCCGTCAACCTCAGTTCGCGGTGTGTCGATATAAGGATACGCCATTTTCGACGCGTTTGACGCGAGTATAGCGTGCGATGCTGACCCAAAATCAAATCGACTTTAAAAATCTTCAATGCACAATCATCCTCGTGTCCTCAGTCGTCCATAAACAGTAATCAGCAGAACGAGTAGGCGGGAGATGTCCTGCTCATACAGATGTGTTTTGGGCGGTGAGGATCCGCTTCTGGGCTTACTTTGGGCAATGTTGACATCTAGCCTCGTATGGTTTAGCGTGTTATTCCCGACAGTCGGGCCGAGGATTTCGCCGGGTTCTCTCGGTATGAAGTCATTACGGTAATTTATCATTTTCTCGGTCAAAAGCAGAGCCTCGAGCAGCATATCTCGTCTGGCGCGTCAGAGTTGCTTAATTTTCTAAGATGGCGCCCATGTCACAAGAAGACCTAGAATGGTTCAAATCCACTTTTCGTCCCATCCCTAAGCCGGAACTCCCTGATGATGCCATCGAATATTCCATTTACTATATCCCCTCCGGCCCCGCCCCCGCCACCAACGATGAGACGACAGAGACAAGATCACGATTGGTGGAGGTGCAACGGAGTGCAGCGGATTTGACGAAAGACTACTTGAAGGACTATATATGGCAGAGGGAAGGGTTCAAGTTAGAGATCACGAAGGATGATGGTGAGCGCAGTCTGCACAGTCGACACTTTGCGCCAAATCTCGTATGTTAACAGCTTGGTTGATAGGTATCATGGCGCTACGATCGCGCACGAATTTCGGAGACTCTATCGAAGATGAATGGGTGATTGTCTATCTCCTGCGCGAATTGACCAAGAAGCACCAGGATATTTGGGTTAAGGTGGTCGACAGTGATGGCCAGTTTTTACTCATTGAGGCGGCTGGCGCTCTACCCTCATGGCTGGAACCGGAAATAGCGGACAATCGAGTAGGTGGCGTGACTTGTGCGAATATGCTCATTTTATAGTCGATGGCTAACGAACTGCGCAGGTATGGATCCACCAAGGAGAACTTGTCATCATCAAGCCGAAGCATGATAGAGCTCGGAAGGTCACTGAGAAGCTGTCGCTTGCAGACTCAAGGAGAATAATTCAAGAGGAACCCAAGCGACTCTTGCGCTCTACAATGATCCAAGAAGAAGCGTTCTATCGCTTACGGAACTATCCCAAACAGATCAGCGAGAACCTCCACTCAGCGCTCGTAACCATTCCGCGAAAGATCGCATATCTTCTCCACCAAAAGCCAGCCTATATTTCGGCAGCGATAGAGGCTTTTTATCTACGAGATCCCATCGCGCTCAGACCGCTCAGGTCCAAAGACGCTAGTACATTCATCTTCAAGCCGGAGGATTTTGTCACCGTCAGCGTGCGGTTTGCGCGAGTTGGTTATGCGCAGCTCAAGAGTCAAGATTTCCCGGCACCTAAGTCATGGGTCGGAAAGCTCCCTTCGAAAGATGACCGAGTTGCCTTCGACCGGGCGGAAGTAGGGATGAAACTTTCGTGTGGTTTTGAAATGCTCCTCACCGATCCTCAGAACCAAGACAAGGCCCATGTGAGAGAAATGAAGCTTCTATTGGAGGATGTGGATTCTGGAGAGGAGAAATTACCTACCGATGAAGAGATCTCTGGATGGGATAAGAGACAGGACGATGAAAAATGGCTAGACATCAGCTTCGAGGATCTCGACCGAGAGCTGAAGGGCAAGGGCAAAAGCACGGACAGCGATGGACAGGCCAAGGGCGCATTTGGAGATGCCAGCGCTCAAGAGAATCTTCAACGCATCGTGACTCAGTTTGAGAAATTCTTGAACGATGAATCTGCTGGATTCGAAGGCGCCGATTTCATCGATGATTTCGGCTCGGATTCGGACGATGACGATGGCACGGATGATGAATTGAGTGACGAAGGCGAAGACAGAGAGGCATCTTTCGATGAAGAAGAGTTCTCCCGGATGATGAAAGAAATGATGGGCTTGCCGCCCTCTGTGCCTGGCCTTCAGGGGGCGTCCAGGCAACCGTCGGCTCCCCTCAATCGAATTGAAGAGCTGGACTCCGAAGCCGAAGACGACTTGGAAGAAATACAGAAGCTTTCCGCCCAGATGGAAGCGGAGCTGAGAGGCACGGGCGTCCTCGATCTAAACCGTCCGAAGGGCCCCTCAACTGGAAAGCGAGCAATATCAAATGCATCGCAAAAAGAGCCCGGTGATGAAAATGAACAGGATGAGGAAATCGTCGAAGACGACGATATCAATATCAATCTTGCCAGAAACCTACTGGAAAGTCTCCAGGGCCAAGCTGGCGCTGCAGGCCCAGCAGGGAACATGTTGTCAATGATGAATCTGCCAGTGCCCAAAGACGACCGGCGGTGAAATCCTGAGGTACTTTACCCATACTCTGAGGCATTTTACAGGTAACTACGACCATCGCCATCACACAGCCGGCCAATAAATCCTGCGTCGCTGTACGCAACCATACTGCATAATCTGCACCGCCTGCATCGCCCGAGAACGAGCCGGTCGTTACTTCGTTCCTCGGGTATCTCATGCACAGTGCGGAAGTCCGCAATGATGCTGTCGCTCATGTATCCTCACCGGTCATACCTGCAACTTGTGGCCAGACAAGGCCAGAATGTCGAGTCCAACGCTTCAGCTTGAATGGCTCGCGTACGAAAGTAATACTACGCTCTTGAGGGCGACGTTTCCTGAGAAGGGCTTAGATCTAGTGCTCAAGAGCTATATGCCGACTCAGCGCGTTCTTCAGTCACCTCTACGGACGCTAGTATGGCGTATTGTGGGGGGGAGCGACTATTTGGGATGAGAATTGTACGTTAAGAAGACCGTCCCATAAACTCCACTCCAAGAGGTATCGCCATCAGAGGGAGGATATATTGTTATAGTATATAGATCGAATAGCAACCCTCGATGAATATCTCCAAAACAGAAAATGGCCAAAGACGCCTTTATCAAGATCCTCATAAAACACATTCCTCATTATTTTGGTAAATATCGTCATAAGCGCATGTCTGCCAGCGCAAACACCACGTTCATGAGGTGGATCGTGTCGAGCGTGAATGGATCACCGAGTGGTCGGGCACAACAATTCTTCGCTACCATCCTTCAAGGACATGACCCATTCACGCCATTCTTGCCATTCCGCGTAGCTGGCGCTAGCCTTGAGACCCTGATATTTCACGACGCGGAAGTCCGAAACCTGCTCCCATGGTTTTCCGGGGCCAGAATGGCCGCTGCTACTGCTTCCTTTTAGAAGCCGCCGTGCAACGCCTCCCGTGGTCGGTCCGTCCCAGCCAGCTTTCCGCATCAGGCTTTCCAGGGTTTCTTCTTTCGTCCAACCTTGCTCTACGGCCACATCCGGCAAATAAGTGGCGCCATAGCGCCGGCCGCGGTGAATGAAAGATATACGGATACCATGCACACCAAGTACCCAATCCAGAGCATTGGTGCAGGGTTCAAAGGAGCCGAGAAGAGTCAGAGAACATGATAGCGATGGAAGAAGCGACTGTGGGATCGGAGTGAAACGAGAATCGTCGAACGCGCTGTGCTTCAGTGTTAGCCTCGAGAAACCGACGTGGGTTTCTTTCAATCAAAGGACACGTACGAAGTAAGAGCATAGGTTTTGAGGCCTTCTTCGAGCTCCTGCGCCTCGAATGTACCAATACATCCACGAAGGGACTTGTGACCGTTCTTCGACAGAGTATTCCATGTCACAAACAAGGGATAGTATTGATCTTTCGGTCTTTGTTGCCGCATCTCTGCCGTCTCGGGTTGCGGATATTCTGAGATCGGGGTTGTGGCGGCAGTGGAGCTGGATAGAATCGAGCGAGATGATTTGGTGGACATGACTGATGGAGTAGTAGAGACGCTCGAGGAGTCCGAAGACAATTGGCTTTGAAGGCGGCTGACACTGGGAAGCTTGATAGAATGTGGACGGCTACTCTTCGACTTCATCGAGCCACGCTGCGTTGTGTCGAGTTCGTCGTCACCCTCGTCATCGTCGTCCTCCTCTTCTCCACCATCCTGCCCAAGGCCGGCAGCATCCCTTTGAGAAACAAGGTCATTAATGTCCTTAAGAGACGCAAGCTTTTTGGACTGCTCGTATCGCTCCCATAGCTCCTCCACAGCCGTGAGATCGATAGGCTCGCGGCGTTTATAAGAGGCAGCAAGGCACTCAAAGCAGTAGATGCAATGGGCTGGACTTGCCATCTTGTGATGTCCAAAGCAAATCAGACTGCGTTCAATCCTCAATTCTGCAAAAGTAATCCCCTGGCTCTGATGATGGGGACTATCACCCAGGAGTAAAGAAGAGCCGGAGATAGTTACTAGAGGTAAATGGCTCGGTCCGCCAGGATAACTACCCACTTCCAAGTACCCTTGGGGAACGCAGTCTCGATACTGTTTCACATGGGCTCAACGTCTTTCGGCCAGAAGTGGGTATTAGAGCTGCTAGAGCCAGCAGCACTGAGGACACGGCCAGTAACTAATCCAGCTGTTGATCTGTTGTACGGAGTTGGTAGAGTGGGAGGTCATCGAAGAGAGGGGAAGTGGGCAAACAGGCGATAAGATAACACGTGATGCTCTAGACTTGCTTATCAGATAATCAGGATGTCACATGATTTTTAGAATCCGTCATTGGTTCTAGACATCCCAATATCTCCACTATCTGCAACTTTGCCGTTCATGTGGTTGGTACCTTACTGTTCAGATTGCAGAATCTGCCACCACCTGGGGTCTTTCTCCTAAGGTAGTCAATTGCCACAGCTCAGCCGTCTTGCAGAACGTTTGACCGAAACAGAGTGAAGACCCTAGCTTTTCAGGGCCTCCAGACGACGGACCCACTGAGCAAATATATTTTTGAGACCTATCAATTGTTTGGGAACGGTTCAGATGCTATATCTAGAAACAGTCATCGAGTAAAAGCGCGGCAATTCATAATGTTTGGTATCCGACTATGTATGCGTATCAAAAATGCAAAGTTCAAATCATTTGTCGTATATTCCCACGTAGAGCCCGTAGAATCCCCAATCAGCACAGTGGCTGTCCAAAGATTCTGCTGCCGAATCAAGAAGCTGTTTCATTTCTTCGCGGACCTACTCCACAATCCAGCCACAGTTTCCTTGACCCTTCGCTCCTGCTCCCGAATCTGCTCCTCAGTTTGCCCACGTGCGTCGCCGCGGCTGTCAATCTCCATCCGTCCATCATGTTGCTCCTCGGTAACCTCACTGCCATTGACATGCTCCGGCTTGGGATCGATGCTCATCACACCATCCATCATGAGCCCTCCTCCCTCGCGGAGCTTGTTGATGGCGCGAACGGTATCGATGGCTTTGTGCAGCGTTCGACGAGCATTGAAGTTCTTCTTGACTGTCGGCAACAAGTCCTGGCCCGAGCCACTCTCGTCAGTGAGATCATAGGGCGGGTTGATCCAGGGATGCTGGAGAGCTTCATGAGCAGTCATTCGGGCCTTGGGATCGACTGTCAGACAACCCTTGATGAAGGCTCGAGCTGATTGGGAAACACCCCGCCAGTACTCGAGAGGCGTGAAAGAGTAGTCGGCTGCAAGGATGGCCTGCATCTCTTCCAGGTTGGAGTCGCGATCAAAGGGGGTATAGCCGCAGAGTAGGAAGTAAGTGATGACACCGATGGCCCAGATGTCCCTGAAGTGGAATGTCAGTCATAGAATTCAGATTGGGGATGATCTAACAAGCGGGCAAAAACGTACACTGGTTTCCCGTGTCCACTCTTCTTAAAGATCTCGGGAGCCATATACCCTGGCGTGCCGCATGTGGTGGTGAGGACATGGAACTGCTCCTCGTCCATGATCCTGGACAGGCCAAAGTCCGCGATCAACAGATCCGCATTATCCTCCGGTGTTCGGAACAGCAAGTTCTCCGGTTTCAAATCACGATGCACAATGCCATGATCATGCAAGTAAGCCACCGCGGACAGGACCGCACGAATGAGGTCGGCTGCATCAGACTCGTAGTAGCTGCCCTTACGACAGATGCGATCAAACAGCTCGCCACCCAGAGCAAGCTCTGTGACGAGATACACTTCAACATCACAAGACATTGTCAGTCTGCGGAACTTCACCGAGCAGCAGGGGTAGTCATACGATTGTTCATGGTCTCAAAGTAATCGACCAGGGTCAGAATGTTCTGATGCCCCATAGAAACTCTCTTCAGCACCGCAATCTCATTCCTAACCTGTCATTATACCATGCCACTCATCAGCCCCGGTTCGATGTCCACATTGACCTTAAGAGGCCGCATTTCAGGTTCACAGGACAATTACCATGTGCTCACGCCCGGCCATTAATCGCTTATTGATAACTTTCGCTGCGTAGTATCGACCAGTATCGATGTGTACGCATTCCTTCACCACTGAGTAGGAGCCAGCTCCAAGTGTTTTCCCAGTCTTGTACCGGCAAGGCTGGACCTTGGGTCGTTGACCCGTCTGCGTTTGTGATGCCATCGATCATAAGACTGCACCGCGATGCAGTATGACAGTTGCAAGAGAATCAGTAGGACGGTTCGTCAGAAGCTTTCTTCGGCGCAAATCAAAGAGGACGAGGTTGATATTATTAAGATGACTGGTCGAGTTGCAGTGTGTCAGAACTCAGAACAGTAGGCTGAGAAACAAGCGAGAGAACCAACCAAAAAGCAATCACTGTATGAACGCCCAGAAATAAATTCGCTAAGAAAAGAAGCGTTCAAGAAACGGATGGCCAAGAAGAGGTGTGGTGTAGACACTTCTTGGTAAAAGCTTTCTTATCGCAATCGGTGGGCTGCTGTTTCGCACTGAGAGCAATTGCGGGGTTACAATGGTCGTCCACAACGAATAGCGCTTCGCGCGAGACCTGCAATAAAGTGTCTGTAACTTTTATTTCGGAGAAAGATAGGTGAAGTAGGCCTCTTTATGAATCTGAGGTTTTCGCGATAAGCCAGAAGGCGTTGGGGAAAGCAAGAGAAGATCTGAAACAGATGTCTGTAGTTCAGCTGACAACGTGATTAACTTTTGGCGCATCGACGGTCCACTAGATAAAGCCCATGGAAATGGGAACTGTACCAATTCAGACAGAATTTATGCAATGAATCTTCTTACTTCCAGTCAATTGATCGCAGATTTATGCACCTTCAAGCCCAGAGATACTCTATCAGAGTGTTTATTATTGATAGCCAATTAGCTCATTAACGCCCGAGGTGTAAGAACGCCTTTCGCAATGACCCCATCACGCCCGCAATGCCATAGTATAGCCAACATGTTGTATATGAGTTGAAAAATTAACAGAAAACATCAGGGAGAGGGAGAATAGGAGAAAAAGGTATTACATTTGCTCAAGGACCCCCTGCACAACGCTTTCCAGGAGCTTCAGACCATGAAATTTGGCTACGCTGCTCAAAAGGCGAAGCTTCTTCTCCACCTCTTTCCGGTCCATTGTTTCCACCCAGTGACCACTACATGAGCAATGTTCCATGAAATCGCTGACCTTGAGACCCCCGCATTTGGAGCATTTGAGGTCCTGTATCTGCCAACCGACAATCAAGCCCTGGACTTGGCCGATGAGGGCCTCTTCCTGTGCTAATCGATCGTACTCGGTTTGGCAGAAAGGGCACCGCCAGGGCTTGGGCGCGGCTTTGTTTGGGTCAGACCCAAGGTCTGGGAGCACGTCTTCGTCCCGGCACAGGTCCAGATCACGGATCAGACAGCAGGCGTTACAGGAAAGCTCAGGAAGCTTCAGGCTCGCCCCTAGATTCTCGAACCGGCCCTCTTTACTGAACTCACGTACCTCGAACATCGCTAAGAGTTCCCGACGTAGCAGCCGAGTCTCTAGAGTCGTTGTTTTCGATAGACTCAAGACCTGCATCAACAACTTGACGAGTTCCAGTACAGGGTTGCGCTTGTCATTGTTGGGATCCACTAAGACTCCAGGAAGGACTGGGAAGACGTAGTCGGATGCCAGCTCCGGATGAAGCAGTTCATCCCGTTGACGCCGAATGAGGCCAGAGATCTGCTTCTTGAGAGGCTTTGAGAATTTTTCTGCGAGGATTGACGTGATTTCGTCATTATCTTCGTCAGGCTGCCCAATTGGAATCTGTGTAAGACGAGGTGTAGATGAATCGTCAGAATCGGGCCGTTTGAGACCATGCATGAGTTCGATATACTCCACAACCCAATCATGGAAAATCGTTTGCATGGGAGCTGGTAGAAAGCGACTAAGCTGCCAGTGCATCACAGTTTCGAGCTCCTGATCCTCGGATCCGGTCACTTCTCGGCATCCCTTGCCCCCATAATTGTATTCGTCGTACCAAACAAGGTAATCCCAGTACTCTTTGATCTCAAGGTCGATGAAGTGGAATGATGGGTTCGCGCGGATGGACTTTAGGACGTATTGGCTGTATGCATATGCGTTTCCCACCTCTGTCTTGGTAGTCTGGAGTAAAAGACGGGTCGGGCTCGCAAATATGACATTTGAACCGACACGCCTGAACTCAGCCATGAGCCGCTGAAATGATTTTCTGGACAGCATTCGCACATAATTGTGCAAGGATCGATCATAGAGACATGAAACCGGGCTCTCAACCCATCGAATCAGATGCTGGACCATAATATCGGCCATATTATTCCCTTCACAAGCCTCTGACCACCAATGCTTCACCATCTCACGGAGCACGACAGCGCTGGCCGAAGCAAATGCCTTCTCCGAGTAGAGAACGCCAGAGCCATTCGCATCCGCTGACGGCTCTGACGATGCCAGAAGCGTGTCTGCCCCCTCCATTTCATTGATGATCGAGGAGGTCAAAATGGTGTTGATTGAGAGGTTGCGAACCTCCAATTCAATGCAGACAGTATTGTAAGCGCTGGGCACGTTGACTGACGGCATTGAAACTCTCTCTAGCGGGCCCATAACATCATCTTTCTCGTATCCCGCATGATCAGGTCTTGGACCATTAGACCACCAGAGGACGACATTGTTTTGTTGAAGTCGCCTTGCATATGAGATATCGATGAGATACCGAGGATCGTCATTCTCGAGATTGCAGAGAGGTACGTCACCATATCTAGCCAGCATGGTCAAGTGTTGAATCCAAGAAGCAAGATACAAGTAGTGCGTCACAAGTCGCTTCGCAATAAACGACTGCCAGCCCAAAGGTGGAAGATCCATATCCGACACTTCGGGCTTTACTGGAAGAACCGGATACTCTTTCAAGATAGGGATATCATGGCACAGGCGGTGCCTTTGGTGGGATTGTATGACCATGATGGCGGGCTGAGTTTCTTCGCCTCTGAGTTTCTTGATCAGGTCGCCAATCTCCAGATGCGCCTTCCTCCTGGTCGTCACTTGCGTGGTCTTGAAATGGATCTTCTCCTGATATTCGAACGCGTTCTGGGACTGGTCTCCTTTCATGGTTTCCATTGTGCGCGCAAGAAGCTCTGCGTATATTTTGTCGACGTTCGGCAGACCTTGAACATCCCTCGTGCGATTGAGGATGACAATGTGTGCTTCACTCTTCGTGGTCGAAAACAAAGCGAATATCTGCCTATCACCCGAGAAGACATGGTAGAGATAATGGTAAACCAAGGGTGAGTCCAAAAGGTAAGGTTCATCAGGAGTCGTATGGCATAACGTCGAGAGATTGAATCCTCGATCCAGTCCCTCACCAAGAACACCTCGTTGTTCCTCGTCGAAGGTGCATACACTGCCGAGTTTTAGGACAGCGCGGACACTCAGAGGGACATTCTTCTCGTATACTCCTTCGATGCTGGGGTGTTGCAGAAGAGCATCTATTTTGTCTGCTTCTCGCAGGTACGTGTCTTCGGACAACGTTAACTTGAATAGATGAACCGAAGGATGTCCGTTGGGCAAAGTGTGGTTGACCTTTTCCACCTCACAGTCTGGAACATCAACATCTGGCAGCGAGTCCCGTTTCAGATTGACGTAGATTTGTCTGGGAACCTTGACTGTAAGAGCATGGATTTTCCTGTCGATCAAGACAAATGCCCGGACAATGCCGGGTCTACCTGTTTCACAAAGCTGAAGAACTTGCCACGTATTAATGTACAGCAGCTCTGCTTGATTTCTAAAAAGATTGCTTAACGAATCAGTGGCCACATTTACTCGTTCTCCGAAGAGCTGACGACGGCGGGCTCGAGCTTGCTTCTGAATTTTCCATTTTTGCTTCTGGTACTTCAGAAATTCAACATAGTCGTCGTTCAGCGAAGGCATTTTGGCTGGAAGGCTGGCAAAGGGATCAAGCAAGGTCTTTGTTAGACCCTCAGGGTGTTTTCTCTTCTGTGAGACCTTGCCGTTCGGGGACGACTTCAATTTCTGCGTCGAATTCGCAACAGCATCCCCGATGTCGCCATTATGCTGGACACGATGATCCAGAATATTGGTGGAGATATCAGACAGTGGGTTCTTTTCTGACTTCCCGAACATATCAGTCATCTTTGTCTGCTTGAACTTGTCCTCCTTCATGTTGATCCGCCGTTGGAGCCAGTCAGGGTGGGCTACTCGGGGCACTGGATTGCGGACTTTCTGAAGAGCAGCGGGAATTGTAATCAGTTTCTGCACAACAGAGCCCAATCGCTCAAGGTAATAATCCCAATCGATGACGCTTCGAGGGTCCATATCTCCGGGATCGTCTTTCAACCATTTCCTCAAAAAGAATCGCTTGACAGGCTCTTCCGCTGAGAATATTGTCACTGGAATGGCTCGCTCGGTGACAGGTGTGTTCCTTGGCCTCGCAGAGATGATGTACTTGCAGTTGAGACCCTTGTCCTTCACCATCTGCTCACCCAGAAATTCTGCTAACCGCCGCGCAGTCGTGATGGATGTTGACTTCTGATTCCCATATTCTTCAAGAGTCTTTGTCATGCTCCTATTCTCAGAAATGAGTTCAATGAGCTCCTCATCGGCCAATGTTGCGCCATGTTCATAAAGAACGTCTAGCCATCTGTCAGCGACTCGAGCAACAGCAGCATATGTTTCCTCCAGAGTGGATCCTTCCAAGAAGAAGCGGAAAATTTGTGTTTGAAATATCTTGATCAACTTCAGCTCTCCCCTTCGCTTGACTTCAAAGCCCTTCAATTCAGCTAAGGATCCATCATGGTTGAAAACAGCATAGCGCTTCTTCAAGTTCTTATCCTCTTCTTTCGACGTGGGCAGTATCATCGCTTTGTAAGGGCCATCGACCTCAAAGAAGATAGAGTTGTCGCTATGCGTTTCATATCGGAACGTCTTCGGGTCGACAAGTGTCTGGTACTGATGATTGGTGTATTTTCCATGCACGAGGTGATTTAGCATGACGCAGGGATATGATATACCAAGCTTCTTGCCGTTTTTCAGAGTGAACGAGAAATCCTCGGGAAAACTTCCTGGAAGCATACACCAAATACCATCGGTGTCAAGTTCCAATGGCCGGCCGATACGTTCAACGAGCTCTCTGGCCATTTGGATGATATGAGCGCCAGTAAGACATGTTACACCAGCCATCTCCATCGAATACCATCGCGATCCTTTTCTCATGACATAACCATAAAAACTGTTTAAGATGACTTTATGGGCGAGTTGTAATGAGTCGAACAGCACAATCATCTTCTTTGCTTCTTCGACCTCCGCAGCAGAAGCACCTGCTGCCTTGAGGGCTTCAGTCTTCCCTTTCCAGACTTTCTGCTTTCCTTTGAAATCATATCGTCGGTCACGAAAGCTGCGAACAGTGTCCACATAGAAGGGATTTTCACGCTGGCAGATGATTGCCTCGCGCACAATGGTCTTGCTGTCGTGGATCTTGTGATAAATCTTTTTGCTGTAATCCTGAAGGCGCTTCTTGATAATGGCAGCTTGTTCCTCGACGCTTAGCTCGCCAAAGGACCTCATCGGGCTGTTCTTATATCTCCCAGGAAATCGCTCATTTGCAACGGCTTGTCGAATCATGTTGTACTCGTCACGCTTGGCTGGAAGGAACTCACCACGCCAAGCCCACGGTAATCTCCTGTCACACGTCTTCCCGGGCCTGTTGAAGTCGCAAGCAGCGCAATCAGACTCCTGGATCATGGAGTCTGGTTGCAATCTGTTGGTGATCATGATATTGGGATACATGGAAGCGACGTCCAAGTGGTAAATGGAAGGGACCTCGTCCCTGTGTGGCTTTTCCTTGAGATTGATCAAGCGTTCTGCGATCTGTGCCTTGACTTCTTCATAATTGACCACATCATCCATGGATTTCTTCTCTTCGACCTCAATACTAAATTTCAATGCAGCATCGAGATCCCGGAGTAGTTCGTCTATAGCAGTGGTTTCGACGGCGAATGTGACAGGGATATCGCTTCGAAATACACCTGCTTCGATACTCTCGACGTGACCACCGACATAGGTCTCTGATTCCAGAAGATGGCCCTCGTAGAACGATTCCGGAGGGTCCTTGTGCTTGTTCGGAAGTACAATTTCGCCCTTGTATGCTTGTACCATTAACAGCATTTCACAGAGGGTTCCGGTTCCCTTCCGCAGCGTGTCATCAGGGTTGAGTGGAATGATTGTACAAAGTGAGAAGATGAAGGGGTGCACGTATTTCATATATAGGTAGTAGGTCGCCACAGCATCTGAAACCGAGTATTCAGCCAAGGTCTGAGGCCGTTCGCTTGCATACGGGGTCATCAGCTCTGGATCAAGCTCGTCAGGGTCGTAACCGAGCTTCGCAACAGTGACAGCTTTCAAACCGCGACTTCCTTGAGGGAGGTAACTGTCACGGTTGACCCAGGCAAAGCAATCCATGTGCACACAGTGGTCACTTTGGTAGATGTCCTCATTGTTTTTGCGAAAGCCGATCTCCTTGTACATGTCAATTCCAAGCACGCTAGCTCTAGCCTCGATGAACGGCCAATCGAAGAAGTCACCGTTGTATGTGGCAATGACCGTTGGTTTCGCTTCTTTTATGTGCTCGAAAAAGCGCTCGATGACGCTTCTCTCATTGGGCTCGTTGAAAATCATGAATGGCCCGCTGTACTCGGGCTTGGGTGTATACTCAAAATCGTTAATGTCTTCGGACACTATCTCTCGATTGGTTATCAGAAACCCTTGGCCATCAATCATGTAGGAAATCATCATGATCTGGTCAATCACAGAATCGGGGAACTTCAGCGGTAGTTTTGTTGTTTCGATATCGAAGGCAAGAATCACTGGATCAGCTCGCTGAAGTCGTTCTTCTAGGCAGGTCAAGGAGATAACACCATGCTTCGCTTCGACAGTGTACCATTTTCCAATTCGGATATCTTTCGGTCTGTCAGTCGTTGTTTATCGACAAATACGGATACTTAGTTGCAAACCTTTGTCGATTGCCACCCGAACATGGTAGGGAACATCATATTCTCGAATATCGATAATGAAATCGCTTGCATGCATATTGCCATTAGGTCGTGACTCGTTAATCAGTTCATCATCAAAAAGATCGAATCCGGCATTTGCGCTGGAAAAATTAGCTTCACATCCAAGTCAACAGAACCACATCGCTCGTTGGCTCAAAACAAACCTGGAAATCTCTGCATAAGTATCCATTACATTCACATTTTTCCTGTTCTTCTCTGCCAGTGGAAGCAGCGTCTTACGAACGTCCAGTAGATGGCTCACGTTTGCAAAGTAGAGCTGAAGGAACGTTCGACGATGGCCAAGTAAATGGTTCGGTAACTGGAGATCCTCCTTCTCTACCCTTTTTATCTTCTTGATCAGTCCCTCGAACATCCTCCGGCACCATTCTTCGACTTCCGCTTCATGGCCTTTCTTCACCGCGAGGAGAAAATACGGATCGTACTCCACCGTCGCCTTGAAGCTGCCCCCTCCATCCTCCAAAAAATAGTAATCCACCCCAGCACGTCCTCCAGGGACGTTCGGATCTTCTATTGAGGTGCTATGCATATTGATGAGCCAGCCGACCCTCTTCTCACCGGATTCGAAGCGCGGGAAGCCCAAGGCTTCGTCGATGCTGTTCGCCAGTCGAATCGCCTCGAATTTCTCATCTTGGGACGTAGCTTCGGTCGACCTTAAGGACGAAAATTCGACTGTCTTTGTACGTTTGGGCTTGAAGCTCGCAGAACTGGACCGGAACTTGTTGCCATACTTGCTAGGTTGTCGCGTAGGCATAACGTCGGCGAGGCCCCGGGTCAGGGCCGAAGACTAATTATCGAGGAAACGGATTGTTGTAGAGCATGGAACGCGAAGTTAAGGTGAATGCAGCAAGTATTTGAGCATAGCTGTGTGTGGGATCAGTCAATGGGTTGGTTATTATATTGTAGTAAGCATGTATAAGTCCATTGACTTGACCACTGCCCGCTGTCCAGTTGCTAATTTTGCCCTGTTTCCGATCTCGACGCGTTCGCGTTCCTACTACTTTACGCGTGCCATCAAAACCTCTTTTCGACTCTAGTGCTGGGGCTGCCGAAAGAGCTAGCCTGATTTGTCTAAAAGTCTATAGAGTCGGATCATAAGTTGATCCGGTATAACCGTCGTTCCGCATCTTCGTCGGCCCACGTCGACGAAGTCACGAGCCTTGTTGAATATCTTCTCATTTGGGCAAGAATTATACTTTCAAAAGATGGCAAACGATACTCGGGAACCTACCACATATAATTCGGTCGCGGGTGCAAACGAACAGACAGCCTCGGAAGACTCTTCAGCGTCAAGAAAGACAAAGTATGAGCTCCCAAAGTCGCAGGTCGGAAAATTATGGGAGGCATTTGGCGATCCAGAAGAATCGGCAAACGCATTGGCAAATACAGGCTATAACGGGGCGAAGAAGGATGCGAACGACGTTTCGGTCACCGAAGCCGTGAAGTCCATGTCTTTGAAAGAAGTCACATCATTCTATAAAGCTCCATGCGCCCGGGATTCATTATTGCTAGGGATCGGTGCAGGATTTGGTATCGGTGGGGTGAGGGGCGTATTAGGGGGTAAGCTCGATATTTTCACCGTGAAGCGAACCAACGGGAGGATCTCAGAACTAACTGTGGCTTGTACTTAGGCCTGCGCTCAATATGGACTGCCTGCAACTGGGCCGTTGGGGCATTCGCTATCACTTCCCTCGCAGCTCACGAATTCTGCCAGCGGCGACGAGTCCAGGAGTTAGACGGCATGAAGCAAGCAGTGGAATTGATGAAGGAACTGAAGCTCAAGAAACAGCGAGAGAAGGAAAAGCAGATCGCCGAAGAGGCTGCCCGCTTAGCCGAAGAAGAGAAGAAACGGAAGAGTTGGACGAACCTATCGAATTACAAGTTCTGGTAGACATATGACGCGGCACAATGTTGGGAGTCATGGAGTTTCTGGGATGTGACTAGTGGTGTAATAATGTAAAATAGGTATAAAGCACGGGGTACATATTTCTACAACAGCGATTTCCAGCGTTGCAGTCATCAGTCATTCGAATGGCGGACCAATATGATCAGTCCAAAAAGATATGCATCGTCGCTTATCCAACTCCATTCGCCAGCCAAAACGAGAAGAAACGAGAGAAAGCCAAAACGCCAGTCCAGTGTAATGCAGTTTACGAACTGAATAATTTCAGAGATTGAATTTGACCTTCTTCTGAATCGTGCCACTCTGGATTGACCGAAGTTTATCAAACTCAGAACCGTCACGTCTTTCTCTTCGCTTTTCGCGCGCTTCTCTTGCTTCTCGACTTTTCCATTCAGCCACCTGCTTTTGTCGTTTCTGCGCTCTGGCCCAAGCGATTGCTGCAGTAGGCTTGAATCCGATGCCGTTGATGCCGTATCCGTCATCGTTCGGATCTTTGGGGTCGTGACCGGTTATCTCAGAATCATGCCATGTAAGCGAATCGGCCTCCATTGTGCCGTCAGGGGATGGCGAACCCTGCTTATCGCGCATCCTTGATGGATCATTTGATGTGGCTTTTCTCTTACGGGGGCTCGAAAGCGACTTTTCCTTGACGGTTGAAGCTGAAGCCGAAGCTGATGCAGCAGAATTTGCATCATCAAGATGAGCAGTCCCTTCCGAAGACGCATTGAAGCCAAAATCCCTGGGTTCAGTAGAAGTATTCTCAGCCATGTCATGAAGACCGTTGTATGAGTCAACCCAGCATTTCGTGCGAAGTGAGTTTACGAATGGGTCCTTGTACAGACTTGCATCCGAATTAGACAGACTTGAATTGTTTTCACTGTGGATAGCCAGCGCTCCTAGGCGACCGGCAACTGCAGCTCGAGGGCTGTACCTCCCTAGATCCTCTTCCTCGAGAAGTCTCGCTTCGTGATGGCTCGCAATCGAGACTGGTGAGAAGTGTGAGGCTGGTGGGCTGTCGCAGACTGAGTCCGACGATTCTCGCTTGCGGGTAGGGGAACCGATTAACATCGTCGGCCGACTCGTGGGCATTATCGCGGGGCTGATATGAGTGCGGAAGTGGGGACGTTCCTTTGCTAGGTGGGTAGCAGCCAGAACCCTTCATAGGCAGGTCCAAAGGAGCCCTTCAACCTCTAGCTTCTTCGTCCTGTCTATCTGACCGTTGAAGAAGAAGGGTCAGGTGAAGCCATCCTTTGTATCACTGAGGGGAACATGGGAGCTTGGACCTGCATAGGTAATGTCTAATGGAAGGGGGAAAGGCGAGGGGAGGTTCATCATTGGACGGAAGTCAAATCTAGATTGCCTTACTAAGGCAGAATCTAAGGTAGTACCTTAAGGTATGCTTGAATGCTTGATTCCTCAGTCACGAGTCAATGATACTTGACCGGTTCGAAGACAGAAACTGGTTGTGTCTTTACTGACAAGTCTTAGATAATGATGACCACTGCTGTATGCTGATTTCATGACCTCGAAGGGTATCCATCTCCCGGAAGTCGCTCCAAGTAGATGAAGTTTGAGTAGCATGGGGTCATCTAAGATTCAAGTGATAAATTATTGAATTTATTGAGTACATTTTAGGCATACTTGCTTCGACCTTGCAAGCATGACATGTCTCTAGTAGCCTTTACACGTAATATCTGCATTACTCATCCATGCCACCAGGCCCGCCTTGTTTGCTCATTTGCCTGGCCTTGAGCAGTTCGTCGCACAGAAGCAGGTTCGAGGCTATACCGGTACTCGATGCAATGCAGTTACGCAAGACCCGGTAAGAATCGAAGACGCCCTCCTGCACCGGATCCATGGGCTCTCCCGTGGTCAAATCTAACCCGACCACATTACCTTCTGCACGCTCATCCTGCAGAGCAGCCAGGGAATCCTGGATGTCGTGGCCTGAATTGGCAGCCAGGGTCTTGGGAATGACCAGAAGGGCATCAGCAAAAGCAGCAACACCCCACTTGGCCTTACCCTTGACAGACTTCCGAACACCTTCGGATTGCAGGTGATGAGCGCAAGCGACTTGGTAAGCCCCAGCTCCAGGAACAACGCAGCCATCGACGATGGTGTTGTAGACAGACCGTAAGCCGTCACGGACTGCATCCTTGACCTGAGCGATAGTGTGTTGGTTGGGGCCCTTGATGAGGATGGTAACAGACTTGGGGTCCTTGACCTCTTCGACAAATGTGTACTTCTCTTCTCCGAGCTGGTGTTCGTAAACCAGGCCAGCCCATCCGAGAACATCAGGGGTAAGGTCCTCCACACTGTTCTGAGCGACACCACCGCAAATCAGCTGGAGTCGTTCCATGTTTCTCCGCTTAGCTCTCCGGAGGGCCAGAATTCCGTTCTTGACGAGGACATCCAAGCTCAGCGGATCAATACCCTTTTGATTGATCACAACAAAACCCTTCTTGGGGTCAGTACCGCAAACCTGCTTCTTCAGCTCCACGATCTTCTGCAGCTTAGCGTCCACGAACTTGCGCTCGCTCTCCACCAGCTTGTCCCTCTGCTCAGCCGAGGAGTAGTAGAAACCAGAGTTGATCTCCGACTTCTCATATTCCAAACTGACGTTCAGAGTCAGAATGAAAGCATTCTCGACCCGCTTAGGCATATCAGGGTGTCTTGCACCGTGGTCCAAAGCGAGACCACGGATAAGCTGTGTGTCGGACGCCGTCCGGTGCTGCATAGTCATAATCTCAACCATGTGCAAATCGGGCTTCTCAGGGGCTCTGTGGATAGCAAGGACCGCATCGACGACATCTGGTGTAAGCTTTTCGGCAAGGGCGCTGTTCAGTTTCGTGGCAAGTGACGTCCGAGCAACAGAGAGCAACAATTCGCGGTCAATGTTGCGCTCAATCTTAAACTGGTCGAGGAACTATACAACCAACGTTTCAGCCTCTTATCGGACAAATCAAGGCATTTTTACTCAATACCGACCTTGAGTGCTTCATTCTTGGCAATTTCGTAACCATCCGTGATCACTCTGGGATGCAGCCCCTCAGAGATATACCGATCAGCCTGCTTCAAGAGTTCTCCAACCATCAGGACGACGGACGTCGTTCCATCACCGGTAATATCGTCTTGTGCTGTGGCGGCCCGTGCAATCATAACCTTGTCCGCGTCAGTAAAAAGTTGTCTCGGACTTCGAATCGCAGGTAGCTTACGGCTGTTGGGTTTTGGATTTGCTGCTCCAGTTAGTATAAGTCTACAAGACATAACAGAGCATAACTTACCATCTCTCGCAAGAGCACATTGCCATCCTTAGTCAACTTGATCTGCATTGGAACCCCGTCAGATAATGTATTCTTCATTCAAAGAGGAAATAGTCCATACTCCGCCAGCACCATCCACCAACCTATTTCTTGTCAGTATTGTGTCATTTTTGGACCATTCCAGAAGTGAAACGTACATCTTCAGAGTCCCCGAAGGACCCAAATTGGACTTCAAGACATCCTGAAGGCCCTCACCAGCGCTAATGTTCACTTTTAGAGCTTCCGCCCTCCGCTGTGCACTGTCAGTGTGTGTCTAGATAATTGAGGGGCAGTTCGGAGCTTTTGCCATACCCTCGACTCGGCTTTGGGGTTCAGTAACTGAGTTGCAGACATCTCTGCAGATCAGAATCGATAACAGACAACAAAAGCCCACGCGGAAGTACTCGAAAGGAAATGACCCTGTTGATATTGGACGCCCAGAAAAGAAACCCGCGTTGGCACAAACTGCTGGTAGACTAGGCCCCGGCGAATGCGGTGAGCCTGAGTTTTGGCAAAAAGCCCACATTGGATGTTCGCACTAGCGCCGCCGCGAAAGAAAAAAAACGCTCTGACGGTTCGGACTCTCTAAATCCACCTTCCAGCCCTTTTTCAACTCCACGTCGGGACACAACAAGTCTGCAATCGCAGCTGACTGGTGACTGCGCAGTGGCTTGGGTACTCGAATCAATCGACCGACTTTTTTTGTGTAATTTTGAGGACATTAAGACGATTTCGCCATGGCCGATTACCTTTTGTTTGAGGGCCCTATGGGCTACTCAATCTTCAAGGTCGCTCACCAGGGAGACAGTGTTGGAAATCGCCTGAAGGAGGTTCAGGATGGTGTGAATGATCTTGCGAGGTTCGGCAAGATGGTTGAACTCGCCAGTTTCTTGCCCTTCGAGTATGTTTTTGACGATCTATTCAATTTTTTCCCTTCAAGCCGAAATGCGTGAATGCTCACAAACTCTAGAAACAACAAGCAGGCTCTCAGCGAAATCAACGATGTTTCGGAAGGTGTCGCCTCTGACACTCTTGTCAACTTTCTCGAATTGAACCTTCCAAAGCCCAGCAAAAAGAAGAAGATCGTTCTCGGACTTGCTGACAAGGCGCTGGCTTCAAGTATCAAGTCGGCGTTCCCTTTTGTCGATTGTGAGACAGGAGACACCAGTGAAGTTGTGCAGGATATGCTTCGTGGACTCAGGTTGCATGCCACCAAGTTGCTAAAGCAGCTCCGTGAGGGTGATATGGATACTGCCCAGCTTGGTCTCGGTCACGCCTACTCCCGTGCTAAGGTCAAGTTCTCCGTCCAGCGTGACGACAACCACATTATTCAGGCTATTGCAATTTTGGACCAGCTCGACAAGGCCATCAACACCTTCTCTATGAGAGTGAGAGAGTGGTACTCGTGGCACTTCCCCGAACTTGTCAAGATCGTTTCGGATAACCAGCGCTACGCTCAGATTGCTCTCTTTGTCAAGGATAAGAAGACTCTGACTGATGAGAGCTTGCACGACCTTGCTGCTCTTGTGGAGGATGACGAGGGTGTTGCTCAGAGCATTATTGATGCGGCCAAGCACAGCATGGGCCAGGAAATCTCCGAGTCGGACATGGAGAACGTCATTGCGTTCGCACAGAGAGTCGTCAGCCTTTCCAAGTACCGCAAGTCGCTGCACTCGTACCTAGTTTCCAAGATGAGCGTCGTTGCTCCTAACCTTGCTGCGTTGATCGGAGAGATCGTTGGCGCTCGTCTGATTTCGCATGCCGGAAGCTTGACCAACCTGTCCAAGTATCCCGCTTCCACCGTGCAGATTCTCGGCGCGGAGAAGGCCCTTTTCAGAGCTCTGAAGACCAAGGGAAACACTCCCAAGTACGGACTGCTGTACCACTCTTCTTTCATTGGCCGAGCTGGCCCCAAGAACAAGGGCAGAATCTCGCGATTCCTTGCAAACAAGTGCTCTATCGCTTCCAGAATCGATAACTTCTCCGAGCAACCCTCGACCAAGTTCGGTGAAGCCCTGAAGAAGCAGGTTGAAGAACGCCTAGAGTTTTATGCTTCTGGCGCACCCCCTACTAAGAACGAAGTTGCCATGGTATGTGTTGTTGCCTCGAGGAAAATCCTATACAAGCAAGTCACTGACCATCACAGAAATCTGCCATGGATGCCGTTCTGGCCGATATGGACATTGACGCTGATCAGAGCGACAAGGAGATGCACGACGTCGATGACAAGGCTGAGAAGAAGGAGAAGAAGGAAAAGAAAGAAAAGAAGGAAAAGAAGGAGAAGAAGGACAAGAGTGAGAAGGAAGAAAAGAAGAAGAAGCGGAAGTCAGACGTTGGCGAAGGCGAATCCGAGAAGAAGAAGCGCAAGCACGACAGCGATGCCGAGCCGTCCAAGAAGAAGAAGAAGATCTAAGGGCACCACTCTATGTTGGGACTAAAAGGGCGTATTCGTCGCGGCGTTTGTAAGGTTGATTTGTTATTTGTGATTTACCTCGTTTTGAATCTTCTTACATCTTTGTCTGATCGACTCTGTTGGGCTGGGTATTTGTAAATTATATGATTGAAGCCTCTGTCTTACTGGGTCTCTATAGTCCGCAGAAGCTCATTTGGTTTCTGGTTATCTTGTTTCAAAAGCTGTAACGTCCTTCGATGAGGAAGACACAGGTCTAGCTATCCATTAATGTGACAAGGTGGTGAGAAAATATTGATTATCATAATTCATGAACTCGTCCGCCTGGTTGACGAGAGTAAAAGCATCATTATGCAATATGTGAATCTTCTTCCTCCTCTTCCTCCTCCTGCTCCTCCTCTTCCTCTTCTTCCTCTTCCTCTCCTTCTTCCTCCTCTTCACCCGCGCTACTATTATTCTCGTCGAGAGTTTCTCTAAGGGCCCATCTGCCGACGAATCTTTCATCTCTGACCGGGTCTCCTAGTGAGACTTTGCGACTTTCCATCCACCGTAGTAGGTCTGACTTGCGTATGGTGACATAGTGATCAGGCTCATCGGCAGCTTGCTTCACTTTCCGCCTTTTGGAAGGCGTCTCAGGTTGAACAACGCCCATTCCTTTGAGGGCCATAATCACATCCTCTGTCAGCATCCCAGTTGCCTGCCCTATGTCCCTGACGGTCATAAAAGTTGATGAATGCCTTTTCCGACTCTCTTTGACCGGCTGCGTCTCTTGTGCAGAAGCATGTGAAACGTCTGGCAACAAACGCCTTGCGATACGTTCTTGCCAGAAGCGAGAATAGCTTCGCGCACCCATATCACTCAGCGGCTTCTCGGGACCGCCTATGAAAGCCGCATCTTCTTCCCAGGCACTGATTTTGTAACTAATACCCATCAATAACTTTCCCAGCTGCTTGTGTTGGTACGGTGGGAAGATCAGAATGCAGGCAAGGTTGTTCGCGTCCCAGGACAGTTTCTCTTTGGAGAAAAAGCCTGGAATATGGTATTTTTCGGGATTCTCAGGATCGGTGAAGGTGAGGATGTAGTAGAGAAAAGTCGCGACGTCGAAGAATACGGACTTGTGATCGAGAAACAGCTTCGCGAAGAGCGAGAGGTTTTGCGCATAGAGTTTGTGTTCTTCTCCGTCCACCTCCCATACTGAATATCCGCCATGTTCGTAGACCTTGGTGCCGGGAGGTGTCGTCCGATGTTCGCAAAGTCGCATATGCTTCACATGGCTGTTCACGTCGCACGAGTAACAGAAACACCAGCAACAGACATTTAGACGGTCTGTGTCCTTGCTCACGAGGTCTTCGGGATAGATCGATTGATACCAAGTCTTGAATAAAAGGTCCCCCAGTACAACCTGTTTCAGGTTACGCTCGGTCGGGGATTGCACATGGGGAGACGCGCCGTCGGCAGAGGCCATTGAGAGAGAAATGGGGACGTGTCAAGGTCAAGGCTGTGTGAAAGAGACAGTTGCAATTCTATGTATGCGACGCTTCCTCTGATGCTGAGCCATCTGCGGAGCTGTTGCTTGGAAGAATTCGAAGAAGAAGCGATGTCGGTGTGGTAAAGTTTCAGCGTGCAAGACAATGGTCGGAGGAGATATTCTCAATAGGATCCTATATTGAAAATGATGGCATTGAGACTATTGACTCGTGCAAGATAATAGATAGTACAAGCACATGAAAGTTACATGCTCTACGGCCAATTGACGGATGACGCTGTTTTGGCTGCGTTCTGACAGATTATTTAGTGGCATTAACTCTTGGTGTTACTCTCGTAGCCAGCGAGGTATCTTTAGCTTTGTCTCCGCCCATCTGATTACCCGCCAAACGCCAACCACATACGTATTCTGTTGCCTGCTATCTATCTCTGCCTCTATGATTTGATGGATTTATGCATGAGCTATGTCCAGCCAATACCTTATCCTTTGATTCTCCTCACTTCCCCTTGTCGTATTGTGAACAGGGATAATCTGCCGCCAGTCAGAAGTTGTCGTCTTCTGTGTTGCCATCCACAGGCAGCAGCATAGCGGCGGCCTCGTCAGCTTCTCGCGCACCCCCATGCTATCTGTATCTATTTGAAGCTTGTAGCTCTCATCTTTTCTAATATACGTTCTTTTCCATCAATACTTCTCCGTTATCTACATCCAGCTATCTCGGTTGTATTGATCACTCTCCAGTCGGTGGCTATCAGCAGCCATGTTGAAGCCATTTCAGATAAGAGATCTTCATGGATCACCAACAGAAGAAGATGCGTACAACTCGCTCGACTGTCTCCCACAGGGACACTATGGTCAGAATACCAGTAGGCGCTCGGGAATTGTGCAGCTCTCAGCCTCTGACTACGATGAGATCACATTGTCTCATCCCCGAGCCCGGTTGACATACGTGGATGATGATGACGGAGAGATTATCACTGTGAGTGTTACGTTCTGGTCGAATTCACATGTTTAGTCTCTAACGCATATGCTCCTAGGTCGGATCATCTTTTGAGCTTTCTCAACGTCTGGATGAACCTACATATGATACGCCGATCCAGTCAATCCCAACACAAGAATCCCCGATACCTGAAACCATGCACATCTTCGATATTCGCCGATCTAATTCAGTCACTGAGCTGTGGAAGCGATTTGAGTATAAATCGGCTTGTCGGGAAACAGAAGACACTAAGAACGCAGTGGAATCGACAGCGGACAAGTCTACTTCTCTTTTACAAGACAGCAAAGAATCGAATACCGGTCAGCCTACAAATCATGGTTCCGAATCCCTCTTGGCAGCTTTTGAAACAGAGATGGCCAAGATTCTGAGCGCTTCAGAGGCTGGCAGTACCAACAATGCAGAAGATATTCCCTCTTCTGCTGAAGTGCCGAACCAGTCAGCAAGTTCTGGCAGACGCATAAATCCCGCTGAGGCCTTGGCTCAGGCGGTGCACCACTTGATCAACGGAGCTGAAATGATTGGCTCCGAAGTGACGTCAAGACTGCCAGAGTTGGAACATCAGTTAGAGCATCACCTGCAGAACGCTCAAAGAGTCCTGCCACAAACCGTCGGGTCGACTGTCCAGGCAGCTGCTGCGAGCTTGGAGGCTCAGATGAGGAATCTTACCAATGCGCTGCACAATGCAAGCAGTGCAAGTGGTCGGAGAACTAGCAACGTGTTCCGGGGCGAGATCCCTACTCCTGCAGAGGCTGTAGACAGTCTGTATACTATGGCTTCTGAGCTCGGCCAGATGGGGCACACTCTATACTCGGCCTTTGAGACTGAGTTCCGTCCCCGTACTGGAGCGAGGGATGCAAATCAGCCGTTGAATGAAAGTCTCCAAAACCCGGCGCCGGCTGACGAAGCAGCGGTAAACCGAGACCCTTCAGGCGAAGATCCGGTTTCAAGCACTAAGACTGAGAAGGAGACGAAGATCCCGTTAGCCGCTGAAGAAACTGATACAACTTCAAGAGGGCAGGGAAGCGAAGCCCGAGAGGAGCCGCGGCCATGCACCAGCGGCACTGAGGAGCCTGGTCTTGCTCAGTGCGTCCCATCGCAACAGGATGAGCCGTCAGAGCTCCCCGAATCTGTTCCTCATGACGCGCCTACGTTTGATCTTCCTTATAGACCTCGTTCATGGCGCCGTTTCCCTCATCCGCCCCATTATCGTTCCCACAATCACCATCATCCGCATCCTCATCCTCATTCTCGTGCCCATCCCCCTCCTCCTCCACCTCACCGCCATCACGATATTCATCCCACCCCTCATCCTCCTCACCAACCCCACCACCACGATCACCATCAGCCTCATCCCTTTCCTCCGCCACCCCCTCATCTCCCT
>JACBAD010001920.1:0-43025 GCA_014281905.1 Aspergillus hiratsukae
TGATGAAGAATGAGTTTGTGGCTTGGTGGCTAGAAACAGACTTTGGAAGGAAGAAACGGATGCGTTGGGATGCTCGGCAGCAATCAGATGTATGGAAGCATTTTGACCAGGTAGCTAAAGGCGATGATGGGGAACCTAAGGTCATTTGCAAACGATGCATGAAGGTTCTTAATCACCCTCAGCAAAGCCAGAATGGAACCTCCACCATGATCAGGCATACGAAAGGGCTTGGATGTCAAAAGGCATCAAAAAGCACTGGTATCAAACAGTTCATGCAAGAAGCCGTGAGTCAAGCCACCTTATTAATTCTACTTTTTAACTAATGTATCTCTTTATTACTAGGTCCCTTGCTCTCCAACCACTCTGAAATTCAGTCAGGCGGCCTGGGAAGCAGAGCTCCTCCGGTTTATTACTTTGTCACGACTCCCATTTCAGCTGATTAAACATCCTGCATTTGAACGTCTGATTCGCATGGCAAACCATGCCCCATCATGTCCAGATATTCCATCTGCAAAGACAATACGACGTCGGCTACAAGACACTGTCACTGATAACCAGCAAAGCATCCTTCAGAAGCTTCCTGCTGGTGCAAAGCTTTCAGTTGCACTTGACTGTTGGACATCTCCATTCCAGCAGGCATTTATGGCTGTTACTGGCTACTTTCTTGACGATAACTGGAATTATCGAGAGGTCCTCCTTGGCTTCGAACCGCTTCATGGAACACACTCTGGTCTTAATCTAAGCACAGTTCTTTTTGAGTTGCTTCAAAAACACCAAATCACAGACCGAGTGCTTGCAATCACAACTGATAATGCATCAAATAATACTACTTTAATGTCAAGCATCCAAGAATCTATCCAGTCACTCGGATTCAGTAATGATACCTCTATTATCCAGGTTCCATGCATTGCGCATGTTATCCAGCTTAGTCTGCAAAAACTCCTTGGGCAAATGAAAGCAAATCCAAAGAATGACACAACTGAAATACAATGGTCAGAGACACAGGTTCATTCACTTCACACAAGGCAGCACAAACAAGAGATTGTTGATACACTGAATAAGGTTAGATTGTTCCTTCTTCTACTGCGTACTCACTAACCACCTTCATAGGTCCGAAGCTTAGCAATCTTCATTAATGCAAGTCCTCAACGCCGGGAGTTATTTTATAATCTCCAGTCAGAATCACCAAAGCTTTCGCCAATCCAGGATGTCAGGACACGCTGGAATTCAACATTTTTGATGCTTCGACGTGCAAAACGCCTGCAGTCTACATTCGACCAATTTTGCTCTAAGTATGGACATCCGCATCTGATGCTGGACCAAGAAGAGTGGCGCCAAATTGAGTACCTTCTTTGGATTACTCAACCTTTCTTTAAATTTACCACTGCGCTTTCAAAAACCAAAGATGTCACCATCCATCTTATCTTCAGCATCTACAATAAGCTATTTGATCATCTTGAGAAATCAATCCGACAGCTTCAACGAAAGAAAGTGCCATGGAAAACATTAATGCTAAGTGCTCTGCATGCTGCAAAGGAGAAGCTTTCCTATTATTATGGGAAGACAGATGAGATTCCTGGTGATCTCTTTGCAATCAGCACAATTCTTGCACCACAGCATAAGCTTCAGTTCTTTACCGGCAAAGACTGGGGTAATGATAGCCATAGCTGGCGCGACAGATACCGTCAAAGCTTTGAAGATTACCTTAGGCCATATCAACAACGTCTATCAAAAGACCGATCAACATCCCAGACTCAAGTATCAACAGGACTAAGCTCAGAGTTCGAGATTGAGATGCTACTTGCGCCAACTGAGTCTTGTCAATCAACACAGCGTGATGAGCTTACACAGTATCTTGAGAGTGGTATGTAGTGCTTGCATTCTCAATTACTTCCTGTTAACCCCCTAGAATAGGCACTGTTTCAGGCACTCCTATCCGTGCCTTCTGGAAAGAGCGTCAACATGAATTTCCAGTGCTCGCAAGCCTTGCACGTGATGTTCTATCTATTCCTGCTAGTGGTGCAGGTGTAGAGCGTCTATTTAATTCTGCTCGAGACATCTGTCACTATCGTCGCGGCTCACTGAATGCCACAACCATCCAGGAGCTTATGATGTATATGTGTACGACGAGATTTGAACTTGAGGACGAACAGCTTGCTTTCATCAAGGAGTATCTCTTAAGCGGGGAGAGAGAAACAGCTAATGAGGAACAGGATGCCCAGCTCCTCCAGGACAATCCTGACCCAATCAGTGATAATGAGGAAGACGACATGGTGCCTATCCAGGAGCAGCCTGCAACTCAGGAAGTTTCCCAGCGAGCGTTCAGCAAAAGACGAAAAAGTGTTGCATCTGAACCTGAGGATGAGGCTCAGGAATCAGCCCTATCTGATGATAATGATCTTCCATTGCCTGATACTCGGCGGCGTGCATCAGCGAGAAGCAGAAAGCGTTCAAGACGCGATGATGATACATTTACATATTATTAGTTGTCCAATGAAAAGTATTCCATTAAATTTCAAGCTTCATCCATCGTAATTCCTAAACCTCTATTATAAACCTCATTATTATCATAAAAGATCAATCGACATGTAAGATAAATACAGAGAAATACAAGTCAAAGCTGCATAAATTATGCAAGTCATGGGTTCTAGGTGTTTGCATTGTTTGAGGGCCCGCGGGTTACCCGCCAAGAACCCGCGGGCCCAAGGTCGGAACCCGTGCCCGGCCCACGGGCTCTAGGTCAGGCCCAAAACCCGCCAAGAAACGGGTTTTGGGCAGCCCGTCGCGGGTAGCCCGCGGGCTTTGGCGAGGTCTATCCTGAATGACGTAGTTGGCACCAAGGCAGGGAGATGGACACAGCCATGAGCGAGATCGTCAACTTCTCTGCAAATTTTCGGTAATGTGAAGATCAAGAGCAAACAGTTGTCAATTACGAAGAAGTCGAAGGTTGGGCTGATTTTCAGCGTACCAAATTTTTGCGACCTGCCAGGCCTGTCAGTATTGTTAGCTCAGATTGAGCCTGGAATCCCAGATCCAGCGGCGTAAAAAACCAAATCTATGATTTGTGCGTTATGTTCAGTGCATCTAGTGCTTAGGCGCCGCGGACTTTTTTAAGGTCTTGAGGTAGGTTATTCTTGTAGGTCGTACGCGTATCGGGCAAGGCCGGGTGGGTGGGCATACACCACGCCCCATATTTGGGGTGGCGTTTATAACGCGAGCGGGACCACATGCGTATGTCCGCGCGCTGCCAGTAATAAAGTGGGATGATGTACCATGAACATATCTAACCAATTGAAACATATACACGCGTCCTGAAGGAAAGGGGTGTCGTTACTCAGCTGATTGAAGCAAGAAATCTTACAAGCTCTGTCCCTTATCCAAAAGGCACCCTCTCCGCTCGCCATGGAAGGATAGTTTTCCGTTCTGAACCCTTCGCGCCGCAACCTTGACTCCCAGGGACCTCGGCTACCATGAAGAAGAGAGTATGGATACGTACTTTATCTCTTAAGGGTGCCATACTTTACATTGATGTTCTCGCTTATAACGCTCGACGTCCGTAGATATCTACTAGGCACACCCGACTAATTCATCCTGCATCTGGTTAAGAATCAAAGCTTTCAGTTAAAACATCCGCAGCTCATCGTCTTCGCAGGGGGCAGGCCCTACAGTACTTCTAGTATTAAATTATGACATAGATTACTACCTTAGCTACGTCGTGTGCCCACCATAGTGCGGCGGGCCACGAGATACGTGATTGATCCTAAAATAGGAATCAATTTAGTAGCTGATTTCTTGTCAAGAGAATTGGCTCTCGGTCGCATCTTGTATGAGCTTGCCTACCAGCTGTAACCCTAAGCAGCTCGGCCGTATTCAGCCTTAGTTCTTGCCTATAGGTCAGCCTTTCTATACAACCAAGGCTCCCTCTGCTACATGTACAACGACAGGATTCATGCTCTGAATGTGCATGGGGCTGCACAGGTAGAGCAGGTTTTGAACGTTCTCGCGCGCGATTCCGGGATGCAATCCGGCGAGAGATACTATCCAGATATCACTACTGCACTACCATGACGGGATTCTGGCGTTTCTGGTTGAGATTGGAGAGGTGCGACAGGCTTGGCTTCTTGCAGTAGATATGCGCAGGAAACAGACTGCAAGACCGGTCAATTACACCTCTAGACACAACTTCAGTCCGTACAACAACTTTTTGTTCGCCATAACAGGTCCTACCTTTACTACGGAGTCCAGTTGGCTTCAAGTCATCATGGCTATCCGCAATGGGCAGTCTATTGTGTTAATTTAGCTACTGGGCAGCACACCACAGAGAAACCTGTCAAGCTGCACAACTTTGATGGCAATGAGATTGGTCTGCTTCAAGGTACATCAGGATCATCTGTACGCCGTTTCCACCCAGGTAGTTTCTGAAGAAGAAGAGGTTAACGGCCCCTCCTTGTACATGTGGATCTGTCTACCCCCTCGCGGGAATCTGGGCTCGGTCAGACCCAGCACCGTGTGGCGCCGACAGCATCGCGAAGGCCCAAGCAGGCACTAACATTAAAGTCTTCTTAGATAGTTCCAAGCTATTAAACGGACAAACAGGCGGAGGCTTTGCCTTGTTTCAGGCTGGACATCAGTTCCTTCATTCCTCCTTCTCCCTCGGCCCCAATAAAGACGTCTTTGATGCAGAAGCAGAAGCGGCATTAGCTGGCATGAAATAGTCTGCCGTATATGACCCAGCCATTTCCCATCTAGTCTTGCTATACCTGATCTACTGCAGCTGAGGCCCAGTTCAGCCACCAGTCAGTGTACCTGCTTAGGGTTCGACCTTCGTGGTGATGCTTTCTACCGCGGGCGATGGATAATAGCGTTTCTACCCCCCCTCTCTTTTTGCATCTAGAATAACAACAGGAGTGGATTTAACTCTATAACTATATAAGTAGAATGGCCCTATTAACAAGATAGCAAGCGAAAGATTCAGTGATGCGCCATCAATCACTCGTCGTGCCGCTTCCTGTGGAAGAGATACAGCGGCAGCGCCGCCGCGATGGTGACCACCCCCAGCGCAAACATCACCAGATACAGCTGCAGATAGCCCTGGTTCTGCACCCACTCCACCGCCTCGTACAGAAACATAAACGCCACCAGATTCTTCACCACATTGACCAGCACCAGGCACTGCGCCGCATCCTGTTGGTGCCGGTGCGCCAAGTAGGTAATGGCGATGTTAGGCGTGTACACCGTCCCGAACGAGACCATGCCGAACCCCACTGCGATGGCTGCCCAGTGTAGATGGTTCTGGCAGGCAAAGGCCAGCAGCACGCAGCCTGCGGGACCGATGGCCATGCCCGGAATCAGGGAGAGCAGCCGATCCTCGGCGCGGACCTGCCCGTCGGCCCGTCGGCGCGCAACCCGACTGTTGATGAGGTCGGAGAGCAAGCCGCCGCCGAAACAGGCCAGGATAAAGCCGATAAGCGCGGCAATCTGCATCAGGCCGACGGAGACGGAGGAGAACAGATACGGGGGCGCTTCCAGGAGGGAGGACATGGTGAAGCTACCAGACAGTCAGTATCGAACGGGCCGGGAGAGGAAGCGGGAGGGGGACGATGTACATGAGGATGATCTGCGGGCTGAGGGCACATCCGTAGAGGAGGATCACCCAGATCACGGCTGGCCGAGTCAGCAGGCGCAGAGGCGCTACCATGGCCCAGAAGAACTTGAGCTCGCGGTCGAGGCGGACCGGCATGATGATGTCAGCGAGGGAGGGTTTGTGCACGGTATACACCTCCTCCGGGGGCGCGTGTTCGAAGAACACCTCCTGGGCGGCCTTCGTCTCCGTCGCCTCGGGTCCGATGGCAGTCACATCCCACTCCGGACGCCGGAAGTTGGACTCAGGACACAGGAACAGCATCAGCCCGATGTCGGCCACCGCCAGCGCAAAGCAGAGCCACAGGAAGGCCCGCCAGGAGCTCGGCAGATACTGCACCATCAGACTATTGACCAGCGGGCCGATTGCTGACCCACTTGAGATCAGAATCACATAGCTAAGAAGTGGACCATTATCAAGCTGCCTGTCTCCTTGCTCCGCCGAGGATCGGAGGGGCTTGCTTACATGGACATCATCGCAGCCCGCTGATGCAAAAAGAAGATATCCGCGGCTATCTCAGGCACGATACTCTCGCCCGCAGCGCCAGCAAATCCCTGCACGCATCGCGCCGCCAGCAGACTGGAAAAGCTGGTGGCTGTCATGCACCACACCAGGGCGCCGGCTTGGAGCGCCATGGAAAGGAGCAGCGAGGCGCGTTTGCCGAATTTGTGGGCGATGGGCACCCAGAAGATGTTGCCGATACTCAGAAACAGGAAGTTATACTATCAAGTACGCCCGACCATCAGCAACGGGCTGTGGTCACTTTGAAAGGAGTGCCTTACAGTAAGCAGCTGCACCACAGCAGACTCGGGCTTGTGATACTCCTGCATCAACTCGGGGACGGCCACCGACAGGCCCGATCCGGCCATGTTGGTCACAAAGTTCGCCAGGGAGGTTGTGATGATAGCACAGCGCTTGAGCCAGACGGGCCAGCGCAGCGGATCACGCTCATCCTGGGTCGGAGTGGGGAGGAGAGCAAGCCCCTGACGCCGCATGCTGACGTGAGAAAAGGGGCAGGGAGGTGTCGTACTGGCCACAGGAAGGATGGGGAATGCAAGTTGTGTGGTAGATAAACAGCTCAGACGGTTGTGAGAGAGAAAAGAGATGGAAGAGGAGTCACAACCTGTTTAGGGGGAGGATCTCCATCCATAATTAATCTCCGGCGCTTGCACTAGGGCACGGAGGAACGAGCTGAGAGCTTTGCTTGGCCACCGCTGTAAGTGAACTCTGCCTTTGTGGGATTTGCCCGTCCCACAGCTGGCCAAAAGTGTGGGGAAGCATCGGGGAGAGAGCTTCCCCAGACTCAACCAGGACGCAGCTACCGTCCCCGCTAGCTACACGTAGATAGATAAGAGACCATCATAGACCAGATCCACACCCCTCGCCTCGCCACACAGTGCCAGCCATCAGATCGGTATGCGCGAATCCCCTGTGGGAAAGTGGTAGGGACACGCGTCATTGTCCCTACCGATCCCCGAGCGGCGGGTATAGAAAGGCATTGTCCTCCCTAGCTAGGAGAGGGGCTCAATCCCTCTTCATCCTCAATTGAGCCCAGACGTCGCGCGTCCACATCATCATAACGCTGTTTGGTCGGACAAGGTTGTCCATGTCTACGCGTGATACATCATTCAAACCTCAGACAGCAGCCTGATTGGCCTCACCAACGAAGGCTACGGGCGTGCCAGCGCGGCCACCATGCAGTCGGGCTTCAAGGATGAAGATCCCACTGCTGTGTTCATGACCAATGGTGGCCAGGACTGGTACAAGCGGACGGTGCCCAAGTTCGAGGTCAGTGCAGAGCGCGAGGAATACAAGTAGCTGGTCAGTAGAGCGTCCTTGATGCTCAAGGCGCCCGCCCGGCAGGGGTATGTTGAAATAGATGTCTACAAGGTCCTATGAGGTTCTGTGAAAATCTTTCTGTTTATATGCTAGACTAGTGAAGAATTAATTGAAGCATCTAAATTTAAACTAATAGACACCATCTACTAGGATCAGATCAGTTTATTATCTAATCATTTATCTCAATGTAAGATCACAGGTAGAAATTCTATATATCCATACTATAGTAATCTTGCTCCTGCTCTGCTCTATTCATTAAAGTACATATACCATCCCCCTGCTCTCACTTCTATGCATAAACAACATTATTGCGCAAGGTCCCAATCTGTGAGATGTGCACATCCATTTGGGTTCCTGGGACCAGCCACTTTGGGGGGTTGAAACCCGCGCCCACACCTACTCGCAGTCAGCTTCCTCAACACGCACCAGCAGACCAAAAGTGTCCAGTCACTGCCACTTACCTCCAGGGGTTCCCGTCATGATTACACTACCCTTCTGCAACGTCGTGCCCTGAGACAGATAGGAGATCAAGTAGCGGCAGTCGAACAGAAGATCGCCCACCGTCTCATCCTGCCGCACCTCGCCATCGACGATGGTCTTCAGGTGCAACTGCGACGGATCGGGGATCTCCGACGCCGCGACCAGCACGGGCCCCAGGGGCGCAAAGGTGTCGAAGCCTTTCGAGAAGCCCCATTGGGGGACGCTACCGGCGTAGGCGGGATCGCGCTGCAACTTACGGGAGGAAATGTCATTACCGGCCGTGTACGCCGCCACGTACTCGAGGGCACGCTCAACGGGGACATCCTTGGCGTCTTTGCCGATGACGAGACACTGCATCCCGGTTAGGAGATCGTGGGGGAAGGGAAAGGATGCGACAAGACAAACCAATTCGCCCTCGTAGTCCGCTTGGTCGTTCTGCGCGATCCGCGGGATCACGACGGGCTCGCCGTGGTCATGCACGCAGGTGTTGGGCTTGAAGAAGATGAAGGGGAAGGGTGGGGGCTTGCGTCCGGCTTCCTTGACTACGGGAGGGGTTATACATTAGGGAATTAGATCGCGACAGCGAGGGGGGAACTGGGCTGGGCTCACGACGTACTGTGCTTGGCGTAGTTAAGGCCCACGCAGCGTAGAATGGGTACGTCGCTGGGGGCGAGCGGGGAGAGGATCTGTTTCACAGTCACGACCTCATCCGTCACCTTGGTCTCGCCCGTTGTATCGTAGATGTCCTGGCCTTGGATAATGCGGGCTTGCAGCTGATCGGTTTCGGTGACCAGCCCGAGATCGATCGTTCTCTCCGCGGGCAAGATGGGCTCGCCACGCAGGATGCGGCCATCGAGGGCGCGAAAGCGGATGAAACGTTTCCAAGGAAGAGACATATTCAGCTGGCAGATGTGGAAGATGGATTGTCACTGGCAGGCAGAGGACGACCAGCAGCCTGCGGAGTGTATAACTACCTGCTCCCATGTAATAGCCCATCGGGTGGGGCGGGGAGTCGTCGGGGAGAGAGCGGAAGGGTTGCATCAATCCAGCCGAGAAAGCAAGGCATGGAAGACCCGGTTGCTCCCCGGCAGAAACCTTCCCCGCAAATGACGGAAAGGTGTGGGGGACCTACGCGGCCCTGTGCCACAGTTGTGTGAAAGAGTAAAGACAGATTACATAGGCGTGTCACCGTTACCTGGCAAATACTATAAGCATCCCCTTCAACAGGGATTCTCCTTTTACAGATCATTGCACAAAATTTGCATCCAAGATGTCCGAGATCAGAGCGTGCTTTCCTGATCGCCCTCAATTCTCGGGGTTCATGAAGCCCTGTCGCGTGGAAGGAGATGTATCCCAATTGGAAGTCTATGGTGAGATCCCCAAGGAGATCGATGGAGTCTTCTATCGGGTAATGCCCGATCCTCAACTGCCTCCCTTCATTGAAAATGATCCTGTAAGGAACCTCCCTCCCCAGGCTTCAAGCAAACTGACAAGAGACAGTGGTTCAACGGGGACGGAAATGTCAGTGCCTTCCGCATCCAAGACGGCCGAGCATCCTTCCGGCAACGGTACGTGCGAACGGAGAAGTTCGTGCGAGAGCGCGAGGCTCAACGGGCATTGCTCGGTTAGTGATCAGCCGGTTCCTGCGAGAACAAACAAATCCATCAAAGCTGACAGTCTCGGCCAGGCAAATACCGAAATAAGTTTACTGATGCGGTGGAGTTCAAAGTCCGCAGCACCGCCAACACCAATGTGGTCTTCTTCAACGGGCAGCTGCTGGCCCTAAAAGAGGATTCCCCCCCTTACGCCATGGACCCCGTCACGCTGGAGACCAAGGGGCTCTATGACTTTGAGGGCCAGCTGCCCAGTCTCACCTTCACCGCGCATCCGAAGTTTGATCCGGTCACAAGCGAGATGGTCTGTTTTGGATATGAAGCGCGGGGGGATGGGACACCTGACGTGTGCTACTACAGTGTCTCGCCCACCGGCCAATTCACAGAGGTGGTCTGGCTGGTCGCGCCGGTGGTGGCGATGATCCATGACTTTGCAGTGACGCATAACTGGGTAAGTGAACCTGTTTCTCGACCAGCGGTGGGATGCCAGGCTAATGCCAGACGCAGGTCGTCTTCCCGATCATACCTCAAGTGTGTGACATTGAACGCATAAAACAAGGAGGGGAACACTGGCAATGGAGCCCCGAGACCCCGCTCTACTTGGGGGTCATGCCACGACGGGGCGCCAAAGCCGAAGATGTGAAGGTACCTCTGCCAGCCCCTTCCTGCCCTCTGTCTCGGGCAACGGCAACTAACGCCGATGCAGTGGTTCCAATATAAGAATTCCTTCCCAGGCCACACAGCCAACGCCTACGAGGATGAAAAAGGCCACCTGGTGATCGACCTGGGCTTAAGTGAGAAGAACGTGTTTTTCTGGTGGCCCGATGCCCAGGGAAGCGCACCCGAGCCCAGCTCGATTCTCACCCAGCTGGTCCGATTCACCCTCGATCCCCAGACCGAGGACCTCGCCCTTTCTGAACCTCAAATCCTGCAACAGGGGAACTCGGAGTTCTACCGGATCGATGACCGGTTCGCCACCCATCCCTATCGCCACTGCTACTTCGATCTGATGGACCCGCAGCTGGGTACTGATTTCGAACGCATTGGACCCAAGCTCGGGGGTGGTTTCCCCTTGTACAATTCCTTGGCCCACTTCGACAACGCCACGGGGCAAACGGAGGTCTACTTCCCCGGAAATACCCATCTGGTCCAAGAGCCGGTCTTTATCCCGCGGAAGGACTCGACCACAGAGGGAGATGGGTATGTTCTGGTGCTGGTCAATAACTACGATTCTATGGCCAGCGAGCTCCATCTGCTGGACACGCGAGACTTCACTCGCGCGCAGGCCAAGATCCTGCTTCCGATCCGCTTGCGCCAGGGTCTACATGGAAGCTGGGTGGACGGGAGAGATGTCGGGCCACAGACAGAGTAATTGTAATAGAATCAGCGATCCTCAGTGCCGTTCAGTTGAAGGAATAGAAATATTCAAAGTGATATATTATCTTACTTTTCCTTTTAATAACAAATCATCATCTACATCCCCTATAAAACTCTAGGACCGCGTCGCGCCTGCTGGTCAGCTAGCTCACAAACGAGTGATGCGTACCTAAAGCCCCCGACCTCATGAGATGCCTCTACGCGAATCCGGACACAGTAACCACGAATTAGGTAAGGCCAACTAAGATGCAAAGCCCTTGAGTCATAAGTAAGCGTGGTTGTATATAAGCGAACTGTTGCTAGCAAGTAAATGAGGCTAATTGTAGAAGACACCGATTGACAACGCCAAATGTAGGTGTTGTAGGTGTACTTGAAGACTTGATACTGAATGCGAAGATTGTGGCCTTTTGTTTTCAACGAAAGAGCAAGAACAGTGGTGCTGTTCCAGAGCCTTCCTTAACCATTCATGATCGAGGACCGAAGATGCGGTCGATGATGATATAGCCTACCAACGTTCCAACGCGGGTGCGTGCGTGATATTTGTAAACAAGTCATCCAACATAAATTCTCCACATTCGATGCCAAAGGACGAAAAGTTAAAGCCCGGGGTGGCGCTGCTCATGGCAGTACCAGTTGGGTTCTCCGCTGTGCAATCTGATTAGCGTCATCGAGTCCACTAGGGTGCATGGAATCCCTTACGCTGTAAACGGAGGACAGAGATCAACTGCTCAAGATAGTACCTGCAGCGGTCCACCATCCGATTGCCCGTATCCAGTCGATACAGAGTTGCGACAGCGTGACCAGGATAGAGCTGGATATTGGCGGGCTGGTGCACCGGGGAATCTTGGGCCGACTGCCTTGCGCGCTGCACCCAGGTGGCCCCGATAATGACCAGTGCCGCATTGAAGGCTGGCCCCAGACAAGAAAGTATGAGCCACCGGCAAACCGGAATGCAAGCGAACAGGAAGGGCAACTTACTATAATACAGGGAGTACCACCACGCCCCTAGAAGATCGCGCTGCCACCCTGTCGCAGAGACCAGTTCGTGGATTATGTCGATAATACCCATGGCCGATTCGACGCACTTCTTCATGCTACTATAGCCGATCTCTTTCAGAATCCGCTCTTGGCCAGGCTCCAGACCGGACGCGAGGCCCGCGTCGAGAAACTTTACCAGGATGGGCCGGTGCAGCAGGATCTGGATGTGGAGATATCGCAGGGTGAGGATAACTCGAAACTTCAGGGAGAACGGCCGCGGCTGGTTCTCCGACTGCTCGATTTCCTCGCGCAGCCCCTGCAGCGTTAATTGACGAAGGCTCTCCGGAAGCGCCATGGCCCACGAGAACAGCTGATTCTCGATCGACAGCACCCGGCCCACCGTCTCACCAACCGACAGGCCAGGGCCACAGCCCAGATTTTGGCCGTAGACCTGGTCAATGATGTCGCCCATTTGCTTGTACAGGGTTCTGGTCACGGTCAGTTGGTGCGGGCAGTCGAACTGGGGGACATGTGGGGGCCAACTGACATGGTGCTATTAAAGAACTGGATGCTGTGACGGATGGTCTTGTCATCGACGAACGGTTGACCCTGGCCGATACTATCGACGACGGGGAGGTCCAGCTGAACATAACTGTCGGGGATCGCGGGCGGTCGTCCGAAAGTCATGCTTAAGGTTCTAGGGAGCCGTTTAGTCGGGATCCACACCCAACGCAAGCACGGAGGGGGGGCATACCGATCCAGTACCACACAGCCAAACCATGTTCTTTTTCGTATCTCGCGCTCAAGAGGGGAGAACGCCTGGGAGGCATCTTTCGAATGTAGCCCGAGCTGCAGCGCGGCCTTGACGGCGAGTCCGTGCACGGTCCATGCCTGGACGGATTTCTGCGTCCCCTGGAGATACTGGCCCATGAGCAGGAGATACTGCACTACAGGAAGGTCAGTTGCTACTACGCCAAGGTTGGGACAAGGGGCATCAACCCACCGACTTCCAGAGTCGTCCCTCGTAGCATTTCGCCCCGGCACAGGTTCAATGCCTGCCGATAGTAGACGGTGGACTCTTTGATCCGCGTTTCCGCCGGGTCATCGCCGGACACGGCGGTCACCTTCGCCATGGCCAGCATGATGCTCAGCAAGCCTAACCAGGTTCGGCGGACTTTCTTGGCATTGTTCTTGAATTCGCCATATGTCTCGAGAAAGGTTGGGGGGTGGATGTACGGGAACAGCAATCCCGTGTCGTAAAAATACCGACGAATTAGCTGTAATGTCTCCTCGGACGACGGCAAGGTGGGATTCGTGACGAGCCCGGGCTGCCCAGCCGTGGGCGTGCGGCCCGACAACGGCGATGGGGGCCGGGTGGCGCTGACGAAGCCGCCATCATAGGCAATTTGATCGATCCGGGGCGTGTTGATTTCGTTTTGGTTGCTTTCGCGGTGCGACACTGCGCGGGACAGGTGCCGCAGAAAGGCGATGTTCGAGGATGGGCCTGCAGCAGTTTCCAGTTAGCTTAAGCGTTAAACGGATGGGAGACGAATCGCCCTCACCGAAATACCCACAGTCCTCCTCATCCGCGAAGGTTACCGCGCCCATGGCGTCAATGGGGTCCTCGGGCCCTGCCAGGTCGGCCAGGGGCTCATGGCAGGGCTCCAGATGACCTTCGCTCGGCGGGCTTCTGCTGGTCATGTGCGCCGCCAGTCCCGACAGGTCTGATTGCATGGTGGTGAGTTTTTTCTCGAGCGACGTCACCCGGGACTCCAGATCTTTGAGGTAGCTTAGGACCGATTAGCACACACACATGGCAGCAATAAGAATGGGATGTTTCAGGGCTCACTCTTTCTGCACGATTACATTTGTGGCTGTGACTGGCGGGGTATAGACACATTCGAACCCCAGGTCTTTGCACATGCCACACTGGGGCCGGATGCCATCGCACTAGGGACAGCAGCGATCAGTGGGAGGGCTCATCTTTGCTGCACGGCTGTCCTCGGATGCCTACCTACCCTGGACTTTCGCGTGCGACATACATCGCAAGCTAGGGCCACGCGGCGGCGTTTGCCCGGTGGCCCCTGGACAGACAGTCGATCGGACGGCGGCTCCATGAAGGGGGCGGGTGGCCTTAATGCTTGCCTGTGGCTCAGCTTCTGCTCAGCTTGTGCTGCAGCTGTCTCTACCGGGCCCATGCAAGGGGAAGGAATGGAACTGGGGACTGGAGACGGGGGACTCGGGAAGAGGTAAGAAGGGTAAGCCGGCAGACGGGGAAAGTCCGGATCCTGTACCTCGGCTGAGTAAGCCCAGACCAATCTGCAGTTCGGATTGGATCTAGGTAGGCCCTAATTCAACCCGCAACTAAATGGATTAACCATAGCCAATCCACATGGATATGGATAACCCATTGAGTGCATGTAACTCGGGCCTCTTCAGACTGATAAGCTTACCTTACCTTATCTAGGCTTAGATAGGGGTATGTTTCTATAAATATAGGTAGAGAATAGTCCTATCTATATATATATATCCTAGTGGTATGGCTAGAATACTAGAAATACAGATGGTAATTAGAATACTACGGGTCGCCTGACTAAGGCAGGTACCTAGTTATGGTCCTATGGATATCCGTTACTCCATAGCTGCAGTCCAACCGGCATGGATACAAGGGTGGGTTAGATAGCTGATGGATCTACCCATATCCAACCCACAACCAGTCTACTCTGACATAATACCTTCATTAGTTAACTATTCCCAGCTGAGAAATTGCACATTGCACAACTAAGGTAACTAACTGCATCAGAGCAGCGCCGCCCCCCCTTCAGTCGGAGATTAGTTTCTCGGTATCATCCACCGCCGACCGATAGAAGCCCAGCGCCGTGATCATCGGCTTATCGTCGAAGCGGTAGAGATAGACCGTCTCGCCTGCATCAGCAAAATGCTGGTAGACATGCCAGGAGGGTACACAGAAGGTGTCTCCCGCCTTCCATTCCAGCGTTTGGCCTCCGACCTCCGAGCGACCCTTGCCCGTGATGACATGATAAACGGCGGACAGGGTGTCTTGCCGGCGCGGGGACGAGGTGCTCGCATTCAGCCTCTCTGCGCAGCCGCCCAGAACACGACTCACTGATTGGCCCCCCCCCGTTAGTCCCAACCGTGCGGAAGGGGGCATGGCGTCGGGAGCGCTTACCTTCTCGACCATCGGCTTTCAGATAACGCTGTGTGGCCCAATTGCCCTCCGTCTCATCCAATCGAGCCTTCATCTGGTCCCAGGGAAAGACAATGGGAGAGGCAGACGTGTCGACATCGTCGGCCGGGTAGCGAGGCTCGCTGAAGTGCTCGACAAAATGGACCGGGAAGTGTCGGAAGTTGGGCAGATCCAGGCCGTCCAGCCAGATCATGGGGCCGCTGCCATCCTTGCCATGGTCATGGTAGTTCCAAGTAGGCGTCAGGATCACATCTCCCTTCTGCATGCGGATGCGTCTGCCATGCACCGCCGTAAAGCCCCCATTGCCCTCGATGATATAGCGCATCGCAAACGCGGTGTGTCGGTGCGCTGGGGCGGTCTCATTCGGCATGACTAGTTGCAGGCCGGCGTAGAGCGTATCGGTGGTGTACGGGGCATCTACTTGGTTGGGGGTGTCACTAACAGGTCTAGAGAGACCACCGGCCAACCATCACAGAGGGGCATACCTCGAGCAGGGTTCACCAGCATCAGGACTCTCCGCTCCGCCTGCTTTTCGGTGACCAGGTGACCGGCACGCAGCAGGTTGGGGCGGATGCTGTCATACTTCCACACAAAGGGGACGGCCGTGGGGTTTGGCTCCGGGGGGTTGAGTCTCGTCATCTGAGTCCAGAGGGGCAGGGTCTTGCTGTCCTCGAGATCCTGCAGCAGTTGCGCCGCGCTGTCCGCGCTATCCGCGCTCTGAGGAGGCGTGTCGATCATGGAAGGAGCCATCGCGAGGGTGACGAATGGTATTGGTATAGTTAGTATCTCGTAGAATTATATAATCCGGCAACGTTCAAGTACAGCTCCTCCGAGTCCATCACTGGCGTTCGCTTCAGAACTTATCCCTTGTGATGGGGGTGGATGATGAAGTGCCTGTCGGGCATAGAACGGGTAGGGGCAAATGGCGGGGAGAGGTCGGCTCGGCCTCCAGCCTGACCGCCCCCCTCAACCAGTACCTTATAGTCATAAGAGGCCACCTAGAGTTCATCTCCAGCATGAGCCACATCATCAAGTTATACGATACAGGAAGGTCTCCTGTCAATACAGATTTTACCATGGTTTCCACAGAAGGGCCGGGCGCGGCTCCCAATCACCGATCACTCACGGTCAGTGCGTTGGCAATTAATCAACATGGCATGATCATCCTTTCTGACAACCGAAATGAGCACAGATGCCAACCTACCCCAGTAACTGCCTCCAGTTTGCGAAGACGCTGGAGGGCGTCCTTCCCAGTCCCCCCAAGCCCACAGCCGCGCCGGTTGGATTGAACATCCTTCTTGTCGGAGCGGGTCTCGGAGGCCTGGCCACGGCCATTGCTCTCACGCAAGCCGGCCACAAGGTCACCATCTACGAGCAGACGGCCGTGCTGGGGGAAGTGGGTGCGGGAATTCAAATCCCATCCAACTCGACCCGCATCCTGTTTGATCTCGGGCTAGAGCCCTATCTGAAGCCTTATGTCACCTCGCCAGAGTCTATATCCTTCCGTCGATGGCAGAATGGCACGGTGATCGGAAAGACCAGGCTGCTTCCGGACTTCATTGATAACTTTCACGCGCCCTATTACGTGATCCATAGGGCGGACCTTCACTCGGCGTTGTGTCAGAAAGCCCAGGATATGGGTATTGAAATCCAGCTGGGGGCAAGAGTCACCAATTACGATCCGGTGCTGGGTAGCATCACCCTGGAAGACGGCACACGACACACAGGAGACCTGGTCGTTGCGGCGGACGGTACGTCCTCCCTTGCTACCTTTTTCTATGACCACGTGAGCTGAGAGGATGGCAGGCATCAAGTCGGTGGCTCGGAAGGTGCTCCTCGATGGCGAGGAGATGCCTTTCCGAAAGCCCGGCTTCGCTGCTTATCGGGCGGTCGTCGACGTGAACCGGATGCGAAATGACCCCGAAGTGTCCTGGATTCTGGAACGACCCGCACTGAATATTTGGTAGGGTGTCGTCACTTGCATCTCCGCCAGAAAGTCCTCTATGCTCACGCTAGACGACAGGATCGGCGACTCGAGACACGTCATGACCTATACGATTGGGGCGGGCAAAGCCTTCAACATGGTGCTCTCGCACCCGGATACCTCCGACCCAGCCACGTGGGACGTGCAGACGGCCCTGCAGGGTATGAAGGCCGAGTTCCAGGGATGGGACCCTGTGTGAGTCTTCTCATGCATGTCTATACGACCCCCCCTTGCTCATGTGTGCCCACAGCCTCACCAAGATCATTGGGATGGTGGAGAAGACGATCAAATGGCCCTTGATGAGCGGCTCCTTGCTCACTCGCTGGACGAGGGGCAAGTTGGTCATTCTGGGCGATGCGGCTCATGCGATGCTGCCGTATATGTCGCAGGGTAAGATGTACGCCCCATTCGGAGTGAACCGCATTGACTGGTCCGTGATAGGCGCGGCGATGGCCGTGGAAGATGGCGTGGCTCTGGCACGCTCCTTATCCCACATGCAGTCCCCGGAGCAGCTGTCCGAGGCATTAGCCATTTTCGAGAAAGTGCGGATTGTACGGGCGGGCCAGATGCAGGAGGCCAGTCTGCTCAATGGCCAGCTGTGGCATTTTGCGGACGGGCCCTTGCAGGAGGCGCGCGATGCGGCCATGGCGCGGGAAGTGGAGGGTCTCCCCTTCAGTCACAGTCCAAATCAATGGAGTGATCCGGCCACGCAGATGTGGTGTTATGGCTACGAAACTGAGCGCGAGATTGACCGGGCATGGACGGAGAGGGAGGTGGTTGCTGAAAGAGTAGAGAGTCGATACTGTAACATGTTATGACATATCCTGTTCAGCCGAATCCCGCAACTTAAGGAACTCGGCAGACTGAATTTTTATTCCATATTGAATTAATAGATTTACCGAGGAGATATAAAGCTAGACCTAGGCATATAAAATGTGAAATGCAGCTGTGCAACACTATTAGACGTCAAGAGTAGATGGCTCTAATCAGAAGAGTAGAATAGCTCTCAAAAGGGACCAGTCAGATACTGTCTACAATCATCGTCAGTTACTTTTGGCTTGACCTTCATAGTGTTGGTGTCCACTTGATGAGTCATGTGTCATGTCATGTCCTGAGGGTGACGCATCCTCAAATGTATATATCATATATCGACTGCGGGGGATGATTCCGCTGATTCCCCGGCATGGATCTCGGCTCTACTTGACGATCTCGGCCTCTCAGGAGTTGGGACTAATTCTGTATCTCCGACTTTTGGCCTGTTCATTGCCGTTCTGCAGCCTGCTTGCCGCTCTTCCCCCACATTAGAACTGCTCCAGTGTGGCTATAATTCCATGTAGCACCCAATGAATTAGGGCAAGCTAATCGCTGGATAAGCCTTGCACTCCTCACACCCCCAAACATGTCGACCATTCCCCTCATTATTGATGGACAGGATGTCCTGTCGCCTCTTCAAGGCGCCGTTGTGAACGCATACGCCCAGGGCCCCGTCCTCTACCAAGGCGCAACCAAGGAACTGGCTTTGCAAGCCGCACAGTCCAGCGCGCAGGCGTTTGCCACATGGTCCAAAACCACCCCGATAGAGCGCCGGACCTTGCTATTCAAGTTGGCCGAGGTATGCGAACCTGAACCCAGAACATTTCAGGGGCCATCACTCATCCATGCGACCAGGTTCTGCGCAATCGAGCTGAGGAAGTCAAGCGCGTGTGTGATGAAGAGATCCATTGCGGCCCCCTGTGGGCAGAAATCAACACCAAGGACGCTATCGGTCTGATCGAGGAGTATGGCGCCCTCACAACCAGTACAGCCACGGGCTCACTGCCCTTTATCCAACACGGTCATGGTTTGGTCCTTAAAGAACCGCTCGGAGTAGTGCTCGGGATCGCTCCCTGGAACGCTCCCATAATCTTGGGCCTCCGTGCGGTGGTGGCTCCTATCGCCGCAGGGAATGTCGCGATCCTGAAGGCAAGCTGCCCCCCGAACGATGCGGACTACAAGATCGTCTCTGACTAACTATTGTAGGGATCCGAATTGAGTCCCCACACCCACTACCTCATCGCCTCACTGTTCCGGGAAGCTGGTTTCCCCCCCGGCGTCATGAACTTCCTTTTACATCGACCAGAGGACGCGCCGGATATTTTCGATGTGCTCATCAACCACCCCGCCATCAAGAAATGCAACTTCACTGGATCGACCCAGGTCGGGCGTATCATCGCCTCGCAAGCCGCCCTAGCCCTGAAGCCCGTGTTGTTAGAACTCGGTGGTAAGAACTTCACCGTGGTACTCGATGACGCCGACCTAGATCTTGCGGCCCGAGAGATCACCAAAGGCGCCTTTCTCAATGTAAGCCTACGATCGGACTTGGGCCTGTGTGGAACACAGAGCTAACAGTGATGCAGAACGGTCAAATCTGCATGTCGACCGACAAGGTCCTGGTCACGACCGCCGTGGCTCCGGCTCTCGAAGCCAAGATTCTGGCCATCCTGCATGATATTGATACCACCTCAGTGCTCATCTCCCCGGCAGCCAAAGCCAAGGTGGAGATGCTCGTATCCGACGCGCGCAATAAGGGCGCACAAATTCATACACCCCTCACGGTCAACGACGCCTCGCCGCGGAGCTTCCCTCCCACCGTGGTGACGGGGTTGAGGCCTGAGATGAAGCTGTACGAAATCGAGTCCTTCGGTCCGGTGGTCGGCATCGTGGCGGTCGAGACGGAAGAACAGATTATCGCCATTATCGAGGCGGCTAAGTACGGATTGTCGAGCTCAATAATTTCCCGGAATCATTACCGCGCCCTCGAGCTGGCTGGCTCTATCAAGGCGGGTGCGGTCCACATTAATTCCATGACTGTGCATGACGAGCCGACTCTGCCTCACGGAGGGTATGGGGATAGTGGTTGGGGTCGGTTTGGCGCTCGCTGGGGGTTGGAGGAGTTCGTCCAGGCTAAAGTCGTCACCCTGCATCCGTAGAATGATGGCGGTCACTAGGATGGTCCTGCTGCACGGAGATGGCAGACCTTTTGGTCCTGTGTTGCAAACCCAGCTTTATACCAGAGTATTTCTTATCAATACTGGGGAGGATTATTTCCGCGAGTGTCTATGTCTACTTCGCACAGGCATCAGATGGAGTTTCCATTCTGGAAGTTTAGCTACTAGAAGTAGAAGCTCGTGCTGACGACGCTCAGGATTGATAGACTCTGGAGGCAGGGATAGTCAAGCCAAGGATGTAGAAGCCCGAGCCGGCAGAGCTCTGCCCATGCCAGACCAGGGTCTTGGATTTAGCATACATAGTCAAGCACCTTGCTTCAAAAACTTCACTACCAGTACCATCGCGGCTTAGGGCTGAATCAAGTGTCGCAGTCCCACTTACCTAAGGCTCTGCCTCAGCCCCTCAGGTCCATCTTGAATCCAATGCCAAGTCCAGTAAATAGTATATAGAAGGTCATCACAACATAGTAAGAAACTTATGGCATGCCTGATTTGCAATCATGCTATTGTAGCTGTTTTTCATACTTCAGTGAGCCAGTCTAAATGTCCATTATGTTCCTCCTAGATAGATCTAGGATTATAGTACTATCATTTACATAGTCTAATAACAAACCTGTCATTCTGGAACCAGTTTCATTTTTTACTGATTTAATGGAAGTAGACCCCTAATTTAATATTAGGGCCTGATATGGAGCAGTGTCCTGGGACTGCCATACAGTGCTCCATGTGGAAGAAAATACTTTACTCATCCAAGATTTGCACCAGTGACCAGGCCTTTGCCATCTTTGTAGTCAGTTCATAAGCACATATTGTCATTCAGCTAAGTTTCCATGTTGTGGAGTACAGGTGTGATTCTGAAATTCTATTGAAGTAACCAGCCATCTTTAGTTAGGAGGAGCTATCTAAGGCATTGTCCACTATTATATGAATGTTGAATAACAGCATCTACAGGTGGTACCTAAGCATTGCATTAAGAGAGATGAAGCCTTCTGGAGTAATGACTAGGGTTCCTAGGGCAAAAATTCACTCTATCCCTTTCACACTTTGATTTGAGGAAAGTAGTCTTGGATCTTGGGGACTCGTATCTTAAGTAATTGAATAGTGGTAGCTTGTACAGTAGTTTTGACTTCAGTTTTACCTCCCATAATTTCGACTTGATACCCTAATCCTATTTCAAGTCACCACTCTCTAAGTTCGGCAGCAGGGAATTGCCATACAGGGATCGATGTGTCATCCTCATACTACTGTAATGGTCAATGGTAACACCTACAGTCCCTTGGTTCTGATGATCTGGTCAAATTACCCTCAGGCTGCAACGCTATCATATGATGATATGACATCGGGCCTCTTGAGAAAACAGGTGATTTGACATACCTCTCAATGTCATAAGTTTTGTCAAATGTCTAGCATGAAGTATCATATAAAGATAGTTCACAATACTTATAGTGCTGTGTTGTTGAATAAAGTCTAACATATCCCCCTGTCTCTAATCTTACTATCAAGATAACAATTCTATTCTTAAGAGCCCAACATGCATTTCACAAAGCTAGGTCTTATCCTAATGGCTACCGACCTGTCCATTACAGCTCCCACCAGCGATCTTGAACAACGACAGGGATATCAATGTTACTGTTGTGCTGTAATTGCTCCAGTGAATATATTAGGAATCTCATATGTTGGAAGCAATTGTCGCCTACATGTTGGCCCCCCAGGTAGGATACCCCTCAGACTTCAACCCTCCCTAGTTTATCTTACAATGACAAGATAACACACCTACGGCCCCGTGCTCCGATCGTTTTTTTGCTCCTATGGGCAGGGGGCTATGTCGCAATGCTGTCCCACCGGTAAATATATACTCCTGATCAACCCTGTGATGAAATCTGTGCCAAGTATCTAATGATAACATCACAGAATGGCCGGAATATTGCTTGTTTTCGACCAGCCGGTGTGTCTTAGGGATTACTGCAAAAAGTCTTTTGTGTTTAGGTATTCCAGGTGTGAAATTCTTTTTGATGTGCTCAGTGTATCCTAAAATGCAAAGTGAAATACTTGTAAGTATGAATTTAAACCTAATCTTCTTAGTGTTAAAGCTAAAGTGCCTGACTACCTGTAAGTCATTGAGTTCACAATTTTTCAAAAGTAACTAGAGAAGATTTAAAATTTAGTTATTGGAGAGCCCAGTGATTCTGTCGTGTGGACCATAAGGTAATAATTAATGTCTCTTCTCATTGGGACACGCCAACCTTTCAAGCTATTTGTATGTGGTCGGGTGCCATATCAATGATATCATAAAGATAACCCCAAGCCCTCAAGTCTGGACTATCTTTGCTCTTCCGCCACTGATGATTTTGACAGGTCAAGCTTTGACACGGTAATTTCGTGGCGTCATGAATACCTCTCACAGCACCTTGCATTAGAAATCTCCAAGACTAAAAAGCTCCCACCTGACACCCTTGTGTTCACTCCACTCACTGCCCTCGGGCTCAAAGACCTTGCTCCAGCCCCTGATCAATGCTCTCCAGTAGCATGTCTCAGCGGCAGGACTCACATATCCTCCTTCATAGAAGAGCTCACGCTGTCTATCAGCAATGCCCTCCGCCATTGTTGGATGATTCTCCAACCATGCAATGGTAGCCTCGAGAGATCGGACCAGTCCGGTGAGACCATCACCAGATTGGCATCGTCGGCATTAAGGTCAGTTGGCCAGGCTCGCTTGATGCGATCCGACTGATGTGGAGGTCCTAAACTAGGTTCCGTCTGCAATAGTGTGCTTGAAAAAACTGGTCGCATGAGATGTGTGGTGTGTAGCATCCATGCCATGGGCGGCGTAAGAATGACGGAGCGGCAAGCCTGATGGAAGGGCAGCCGTCCAGAGTAGGTTACCCCTTCTGTGTAGATGATGTACTTGTACTGACAAGAATCCTCAATGGCCAGCCCGTTACTGGCTATCTGGCCGTTGGTGTCCCATTTCAGGGCTTGTACGTCCGCCCACGGCTTGCCGGTCGTAACTTGGATAAGTCGCTTACGCAGATCATGGTTTTGCACATCGTTGAACCAAGGTGTGCCGCACCAGACAGCTTGTGGAATCTTAGCCTGAAACTTCCGATTTGCTTCGATCTCAGTGATCGCGGTCAGCGCCCGGTCCATGGATCCGATATACTTAAGCGGCCATGCCCAAAAGGCAAAGTGCGGCATGAGAAGGTCCCCTGCCTTGGTGATAGTAGGATCCGCTGGACGCGCATATAACCATGATTGTGCCATTGGCCGATCCTGGATATTTAAGGCGAAAAGAGTGTCTGGCAGGGGCTCTGGAGAAGTGATGATTGCCTGATAGAGCTGATTCAGAGCTGCAGTCCATTCCTGGTAAAGTGTTATGTGCAGATTCATTCAGTTGCCCAGGATGAGGAGTTACATTAAGCATCTGTTCTGATAGAAAGGCCTTCTTCTGCCAGTTTAGGATGTCCAGCTGTGTTGCCTGCCGTCAGTAAAATCCAACTGCGTGTGCCATGGAAGCTACCTGATTGTCTTTGATGCTTCCCTGCAACGGCTCTCCTAATCTTGACCATGTGAGAGTAAAGGGCCCGCGTGAAACAGCATCCTCGATTTTGTTGAATAGACCAGGAAAGGCAGCAGCACATTGGGAGTGAGATAATGACAGATTGCTGAACTGATCCTGCTTTGCCCCATTCAATCTGGGAAAGGATTGAGACGCGCAGCTGCCTGGGGCGTTTCTTCCAATTCGAAGTCTTAGACCCAGGTATATAAGGAAGAAACAGCTTAGAATTAAGACGATCCGCTGCAGTGGTCTCATGATTCTGCTCCTGCTTTTTGGTCCACCAAGCATCTACAAATACATATCCTGATATCCTTGTGTGGTCAAAGACTCATATTGATCACAGGCCAGCTGGCTTCGACTCATCTACTCCCTACTGCATATTTGCGGGGTGAGTCCCCATGAGGCGCTGCATTTACCCGGCATGATCTCCGCGCTCAAAATGGTTAGATGTATATTCCTTCAGGGCTCATTTGGGGTATCATAACAAGTCAAAATTACTTGGTTACACATTCACAGGTACTAGAAGAATGTCAATCCCCCTGATACATGTCCGTAGTCTGTCTATAGACACAGCAAACCCTCCGACCGGCCATGCCGGCACTTGGTCAGACAGTAATTCGTCGACTTCGGAGATATTCATAGTGGGGCATGGCATCGCGCACCATCTTCTCCAGCATAGTGGCCACCTCATCTCCAAATTCCTTCTTCCACTGCCTGGTCTCGGCTGTTATATCTACCGCGGTCGGCGTATTGTCCTTGATGATCCCTGTGGAGTCCATCAGGGTTGAGAGCATGATCCTCTCACCGGCTTTTCCAAAACCTCCGTCCGGCTCAATCTTCCGCGATTCAAGGCTCAATGCTTTCAAGTCCAGGGGTTCCTGTTTGCTCTCCCACTCAAACTGTACCGCATCTCGGTCAAGGCCAGTCTCTTCGCAGTACCGGACCACCACCTGCGGATTGTGGATGACGTCCTGCGCATCCACTACCAGAGGCTTTCCAGTAGGACCAGGCTGTTCGAGACACCAGTCGTAGAGCATTCGCGTCCAGTTCAGGGTCATGTTAGTAGCCAGTGTCCCCGTGGTTTCCGTCTTCAAAAGGCCGGTTTCCAGGAACTTCTCCTTGGCGCGGTAGAGAGAAGGGAAAGCCAAGGCTGGGTGACGAATGATAAAGGTCAATCTCCAGGTCCGCAGGTATTCGTCCGGCAGAACAGTCTGATTGAGAGGAGAGAAGGTGTGCGAGGGACCATACTTCTCGGGAATGTGTGGTCGAAAGCTGGCGGCCTGTTCTGTCTGACCCTCAAACACGACTGGATTGGTGAACCAGAAGGCATGCTCTTTGGTGAATGCAATTTTTCCCTCCTGCTCTGCTCGCTGAGAGCATTCCTCGAGAGCATCGACCGCTTTCTGGAAGGCATCGCGGATCTCCTGCTTCTCAGCCTCGCTCCACTCTTCGATGGGTTTACTTAGGCGGCCATCGTGGGCAACCGTAGTGAAGGCGTCGAAAAAGAAATAGCCCCCTTTCTTGGATGTCATTACCTTCTGACGAGAGATATTGAGGATCTTTAGCATGAGATTCGATGCCGTTCGAGGGACACTGATGAGGAGCAGGCGGGAGGGAGACGGTGATTGGTTGACGACAGTCATGATAGGTGAATTAATTTGATTATTATTCGCTGTTTGATAGTGTGGCAGTACGAAAGACACTGGAAGGATCAATAAGAACACAAGATGATGGCTACATCCAGCTGACAGATGGCGTGATCGAACTGACAGATATTTATATGTCGGTCCTCTCCCCCAACCTCCCCTGGCCCAGAATGGTGCCCGCTCCACTCTCCCGCAGGCTGCAGCATTACCTTATTCTTTTGGCTCAGCAGTGTGCCAGTGACTTAGTGAGGGCTTCTTCGGCTTCGGAAATTGCTGATTGTTCGTCCGCGCCGAAGCAGTGGGGGTTTCCGACTTCCCGATTCAGCCTTGATCTCAACAACGACGTATTATTGGACTGACGAAGTGGCGATCACCCGGGAGGAGCAGAAACATGACCAACGAGGTCGCGATATGTCACATCTGACAAGAGTCCGCTTTCGGAGATTGCACAGTCCGATGAGGGGTGATACACAGGGATTAAAGCCGGAAAAATCTCCATGGAATCTGCCATGATGAAAGTATGCTTATATCTGACATGAGGATGATATGAACGCGGTCTTAAGAATGCTTGCATTTTTCCGCTCATCGTCTCCACTCCCAGGCAATTCCAAACAATAGACAGCAAAAACAAGGCGGAATCGCTCCACTATTTTTGACTCGACAACATATGTCACCTCCCTCAAAAGGTCGCCTTGGCAAGGTTGGAGTCAAAGTTAGCATTCTTGAAAGGCACATTGGCATCACCAAAGTCGGTGTCCTCCAGCGCCGTCTGTGCCACGGTTGGCAGACTCTCCCAGGCGATCAGGGGCTGTGTGCCTCCCACAGTGGGGAAATACCATGAGTACATGAGGGCGTAATAATCGCCATACGCAGCCCCACGCACGTAGATCTGGCCGGTGCTGCTGGCGCAGTCGCCGTTGGATGCTCCTGTCGGCGCGAGGCCGGCGCTGTCGATATTAGCTTCACCAGAACACTGAGTCGTGCCATGGGAGAACCTACTTGGTGTTGCCCTCAGCATCTACCGCTGGGAAGGGAACGCAGCCGTTCACCACCTTGAGGTATGGCTGATAGGCAAGATAGACCTCTCCGGTAGTACCGCTGGGAACAGTCTGGGGGAGTCCTACCACCGCATCACTGGCGATGCTCGCTCGTGGAAGCACAGCGCCCTGGGCGAAGCTTCCAAGAGTGACGAGAGGGAGAAGGAAGACCATATTGTGCGGGGTTCAAGCGATGAACTGCGCAATAGTCACGCAACAGACAAGGACGGGGGCTCTCGGCATATTTATAGTCATACACTCTGTCAGCTAAAGCGTAACAAACGGGACAAGCACATTCATAGACGTTTTGGCAAGATATCAATTTTCCGCCATGCCTACACCCGGCGCGATGATGCTTATTTTCTTGCCGGATCTGCAGCAGAGGAACGTGACGAATCCGGCAACAATCAGTGGCCAGGGCTTTCTGTGTGGCTGGTCTAGGACTACGCCATCTTTCCAATGGGACTTGTGGCGTCTCCAGAACAGACGCCATGACGAATCCAGGGATATTTCCGCCAATCGCAAAAAATCGGGATGGACTGCAGCACGAGACTATATTAGGGCTCTCGCCGGATCGACATGTGCACCTATGTTTCCTTCTGATTCACTCTTTATCGAACTTGGATGCGTACAGATATTGGCAACAGCTGTGTACTATGAGACAATCAATCGTTGGGCTCAGCTCAAGGCATGTATGAGCTGACGAATGCGTCGGACAGTACACGGGTCAAGCGATAGTATAAAATGAATCGAACAATGCGAAGTAAACTCAAAGTGGCATGGCGGGTGAAGAAATAAGCACCATCACAGGGCACCACCGCTCTTCAGAGCACCGGGAAAATCATCCATGATGGCATCCCAGAATGGCCTACCGCCCATCTGCAGGTCCTTGAACGCTGGACACAACAAGTTCAAGAGTGGGACGGGGATGACCTGGGTGATCATCTCCAACTGGACTGCCAATGTCTTGTACAGTCCAGCCAAAGCATTAGCACTGGCAAACTTGAGCACTTGAAAGACAAAGTAGAGCAGATTGTTGCCCTGCAAGAGGGTGGTGAGATTCAGGACACCTCCCGTCAAATCGGAGAGATCCACGCCAGCGAAGCTGTTGACCGTGCTGGTATTTCCTCCGATGCTAGATCATTCATCAGGAGCGGCGTTGGGAGCGACAGGGGTGGCAGGGGCAGGAAACTTACCTTCCAAGTACCGGATACTTCAGTATCCAGTTTACCATGTCAAGATTCAGCTGCACCAGGCCATAGTCCACCAGAGTCTTGTACCAATTCTCAGGGATGCTTTTCCATCCTTCGCGGTAAGTTAGGTTTCCTTCCTCTTCATAAATGGCAAAAAAACTGCGAAAAATCTCTTTGGCTAGTCACTTGTCAGTTTTCCAATCACACTCTGGAGAATCGTTCTTACTCAAGACACCCTCTGGGCTCTGGTGCAATTGATTGCGGAACAGTCATCCAGCGAACATATAACCAGCATTCCGAGCGATTAGACCCGTCACTGGCCCGTAATAGAATTCGGGGTTCGCCTGAATGCTTTGATCCATGCGAATTTTGGCCCGCTCAGCCATAAGGTCCATGCTGAAAGTCCCGTCCGTTGACATGTTGTACCATTCCATGAACTCGTCCATGTTCAGCGCGCAGCTGGTCCCAGTGACGTACGGATTGTCCCGCGTGTTGGATGAATCGGCCTCGATAAAGTTGTGCGAACCAATAAAACTCTGGGGCTCACCTAGAATGCGTTAGTCGTGGAGTATTCGTCCGCGGTGAAACTGGGAGCACACCAAGGAGACCCCCAGATTGTTCAGCAGATTGTTGACTCCAGTATCGCGACCTCCGATGGAGAAACTGGGGACGAAAACAAGTGGATTGCCCGTCCACACGACTCCCATCAGTGCCAACACGGTGGTAAGGTCTACTTCCATTCCATACACTGCAAAGGTCAACGGCCTAGGCCCAAGCAGCAGATGTCCGAAAGTTTTGCTTATCCCTGTTGACGGCCGCAATGACCTCGACAAACTGCTTTCATGTCAGTACCAGAGCTTCTCCTACTGGTGGCAGCACATACCGATACAACTCCGCTGCGAGGGATATAGCCGTGATTCGCGAGTGCATTCAACGCAGGACAAGGACCCCGTTGGTCCCCATTCTCGAAATTTGGAGGTTGGAAAGCGTGTACGCCGGTGACTGTTTCTCTATTAACGCCGGTTTCACGCCCTACCGTTAGGGTGGGATAAGAAGGGAATAGCATACCATCAATGGGCTTGGACATCGAGCCAATCAGGAGTCGCTTTCGCAGCTCTGGATCTTCATTGCCTTTCAGCGCGGCGTATGGGCAGTTCTTAAAAGCAGATCCTCCCATACCATCAGGAAAGCCTGAGGCTAGGGAACCCAGACCCAGAATGGCCAAGGAAATAATCGCCTTCATCCTGGAGGATAGGTCTCACAGCCCAGGGACTGTCAGCAGCGTCAAGAGAGGAAGCTCTCCAAGAACAGTGACAGCAAAGCAGAGGCTGTCCTCTCTGGTCAAAGAAATCGGAAATTGCCTCTACACAAATTGAAGATGAGGAGCACGACTGTTAGTATTCGGTGACATGGCCGAGGGTATGCCCCTGTATATGCAGTATTTGTGACGGCGATCGCCATTACACTTTACTGACCATCTTCCCCTGAGTCGAGCTGGATATGAAGTGCTCAGACTAACTTCCTAATCCAACTACAACGTAAATTCGATCCTCATCGTTGTAGACGAAAATGACAGGGTAGACAAGGGTGGCGATTAGCAAGAGCCCAAGTCAAGGGCTCGTCACGTAAAAGTACGGGGTCCCACATGCCAACCTAGTAGATTGTCTGTTAGAACAAGATTCCTTGAGTCATAAAGACCTCAGAAAGTTATGGACAGCCTGACAGGCATGGGCCCGCATAATAAGTTCATAACCTAAAATGACAAGCAGGTTTCATGCCAATCTCATCAACAGATTAATTAGACACCGTAGCCCTATGACAGCAGTCAAACCCACCGCGGAAACATCCCGACAAACCTTATATTTACCCTCGACTGGTGCATTTGCCGTTCTGGTCAAGGAAACGGGATCCTTCATCTTTAGTCTCATTTGAGGTTACTAAAGCGGCCGTAGTACCCCCTGGGCGTGTCAGATATCCCGTGACAACAAACCGGCCAGCGTCGATAAGACTCATTCATGAAAGGAATCCATACGAACTGCTCTTCAATCAAGTACCTACTGAAGGTCCGCATATAGATATCTTCCGCAAGGCGTATGTTCAATTACAGTGTAAGTGAAAACCGAACACGAGCGATTCTTTGGCTAGTCTTGGCTGAGTCGGCTTCATGCATTAAAGCTCCATCGTGACTTCTAGCGAAGTAGACAATCCAATCATGACTTTTGAAAAGAAATGACAGCTCGGAGAAGAAACCCGTTTTAGCAGAGGACGACTTGGTCGTCTCCAGAACGGTTTGCTGTCGACGCTGTGGTCCAAGAGTTCCATACTGACAAGGATACGTAGTTCATGGTAGGGCTTGAGTTGCCGCAGACTGAAGAGTTGCACCTTGCTTTGGACTCAGGCTGTATGCATCCCATGGCCACTGTTCTCAACAGCGTGTATGATGCAGAGTATGCGTTCATCTGAGACAAGCTTGTTAGCGATAGAGTTCATCAGGATCTAATATCCTCATCTCACTCAAATCCCGAGTAAGACAGACATCAAAGTGCCAAAATGAGTCAGGCCCCAGGCGTTGGGCAAGGCTTGAGTAGACTAGTTTCTCTCAGATGAGCCGGAATGGTGGTCAATACCCGATGGCCCATCCGGAAGAAGACAAGAAAGGTGAAGACTGCGAAGTAACACCAATCCGGAGTAACTGCCACGCATACTCGATCGTAATAGTGGATAAGGCGACAAGCAATCGAGACTGGCTCGACCCCACTAGGCAATCCATTGTTTGTCTTCGAGATCGGACTCCGAACCTAACAAGGATATCTGGAAAGTGGAAACTGAAACTGGCACGATATATTGGTCCGTGCCTGGTCAATGCTCACCCTTTGGTAACAAGGAAAGGCCGGATGCGCTCTGCTTGGCGTTCGGGTCGTAGAACTCTACAAATCCACACATTGTGTATCCTGAACCTAGAAGGATTTAGATCTTAGACGACTTGCATTGCACGGGCTCTGCGGCATTTATGGGGTCCAGAACTTCTTGATCAGCAGGCGTGAAGCCCAATCAGCTCAGCTACGAGAGCTTTTGCGAATGTTCATTGTTCCTAGTTACCAGGAGGTTGGAAGGATTTGTGGGGTCTTCCGGCCACGACAAAACCCCGGTGATACGCCGGACTAGTATACTGCATGGGAGGAGTACCAAAGGAGATCGCTGGGTTGTCATACATTTCCACATTTGTGGTTGTCGGGCTGCCACCGATTCATGCTCGCGACACTTGCCAGAAAGCGTCACCAGATGATGCATCAAGAAAAGTCCTTTATGTTTAGGGTTCTCTCTTGCAGTTCGTTGTAGTTGGAAGAGTCGCACGCTGTTCGATTCACCTGCAGGTGTTCGTCCACGAACATACGGATTCAGCAGAATGAAGGTACTCGGAATTTGCATTGTCCTACTTTCATGGCCCGGCTATGTCATTGCCAACATGGAGGAGCTGGCGGCAGCTTTGCCCTCGTCCGGAGTAGGTAGACGCCAATATGCCATCAGTTTCAGAGGAATTATACTGATCTATCCAGCTTCAATGCATAGTAGCAACGCTCTCCCATTCAGACTGCGACATCATAAACAAAACGTCTATGTGTACGAATCCGGTCTTTGCAAGCACACTGGAAGCATGTGTAGAAGCACACTGTACCATTCGCAAGTCTTCAAGTAAGTCCATGTCTGTACGCTCAGAGCAACTGAACAACTGACTAGGTCAGCCACGAAGAAACCATCTTTCCATCCCGGTGGTGGAGGTTATTTGCAGATTAGCCACCTAGCTCCAGATCTCCTTCAGCATTGAATCATGACTATATTTATGGTAAGGTAAGGTGGTGACAGTCATGTTGAACTGATGTGGTTGATATACCCCAACGGCGCAGGCCATTTCTCAACCCTGAAGATGGATCTCCCGGAACAATTATGTATGCGCGGGACAGATGTTTAAGAACTTATCTTCAGGATTTCTGTACAACTTCCAAATTACCTATCAGAGGTACTTGGGTTCTCTAAATTACGTATTGCCGGCTCATGACACGACTCGTGCCTGAAGAACTTGCACATCTCTTCATGACATTACCTTGGCTAAAATAGTCGCCGACGCTTTAGCCGCTTTTGTAGTTTCCCGTGATGCCTTCTTACAAGGTTGCTGTGGTATCAGTCTTTCGACCCTCGGTCTAAAAACAGCGCTCTCTGGCATATTTTGTTGCAACTGGTTATTACTTTAATATGGACAGGGCTGTTCCCAAATTGCTGGTGCTACTTGAAAACGGGCATCTACATCCACGCGTATGGTATTCTTTTATCTTAACAGGGATGTAACCGGATAACAGGGGTAGTAATACTATGTCATTATAAGCAATAATAGAAGGACCCTGGCATTGGAAAGTGGAAAGTCGTCGACTTATCCGTACCCTTTCCGAGTGAAATGCAGGTAGCGGGAAGTTAGATGTGCATTCTATCGTGCTTCAGATTCGCACCCAACAATGGTATCATTCCCATTCTAGTCTTTCCGAGTACGTACTGCACAATCAGACTTATAGCCGCTTAGTATATTTCTGCCCGATTATGTCCGCAGGAAGAAATCCTATTTGAGGAACACTATCGGCTTCCGTCGATGCCTTACGCATCCAGAACCCCGCAGAACGTAAAATCTTGATATGGATACTTTCGGGAATACCGTTGCTCCTGCGTGTCATTTAGTTTCAGTAGGTAGAGCGGAAGTCACGGCGAGAGGTAGCATACCGGCAATGTTCGTACTGTTCGCCGACCCATAAGCTAATCTTTCCCAGCAAATGCATAAGGATCAGATACATTGGAATAGGCCATGATCCATGACAGTGGCCGACAGAAATAAGAGCAGCCCCTAAAACCGACTCGGCGTACACAAAGGGAGAATTAACGTTTTTGATGAAATCTCTCGAAGGGCCCATTGTTCCCAAAAGGAAGATCAATGCACGTGTGTACACGAACCCATGAAGGGGCATCATGCTAGAATGGTAATGAACGGGATTTTGAGTGCAGTAGGCACGTATGACCAGTATAGGTCGCATTATTGATCCAGCCTGATACGCTGGTCCTATTATTAAATTAGTTGTCCCGAGCTCGAAGATAAACTGCATCGCTCCTTGATCACATCACCTACGAGTGTGAGGAGGGTCTTTGACCAAAGCTAGGGATGTCACTGAATGCACACAGCATGCCGTAACCGCTGCTATTGAGCAATTCAAGTGCCCATAAAACAAGATCACTTCAAGTGCACCTGACAGAATATGCCACAGGAGTGCTAGCATATGTTAATTTTGAGATATCACTATGACGCTGCTTGGATTACCTTGATGGCGAGGCCGATATACTCTTCCTTTATTTAGCCCATGGTAAAGAAGAAAAACTCCGTACAGACCAAGGATGATAGGGTCGTAGTTGTTTGTTTGGACGCGCTCACTCATCTTTGTGAACCACCTGGATAGGGGTCGATACAGAGGTTCCTAGGCTTTTATATAGCACGCAGGTAACCTGTATTTCTGTGATGAAGGTCTAGCGCCCAGTTTCGTTTGGTTTGCTAAGTACGTTACATGAAAGTAGGACTACGTCACCTGCCACAGTAAGATAATGAAAAGGCACATGTTGATCGTCCGCTATAGTCTCACCCGGTTCAACCTGATAAACTAGCCCTTGGCTTTCTCCGTCGATCAACAAGTTTGTGCTAGTTGACGGGATCAATTGAATGTTGATCTCTGGCCTACGGTGGCCCGACCGCGACGTGCAAGTATGGGATCTAGTGTATCTTTGAGGCCCGAAATGCGCACATTGGCAGTCAGCGTCAAGACTAAGTCTGATTCATCAGATGGCAGCCCTATTTCACTGCCAATTAATGCATTACTGTAGTTCAACTGATACAAACGTCAGCTGTATTTAATCTTCACACAAAATTTCATTAGCCACATCATTAATTGAGCAGCAGAGACCGCCAAAAGGACAGGTACCTTCACTGCACGTGGTTGCACGGCCTTAGGCTCGTCGGCGACCCTCGATGATGACAATGCTTGGCAGGCGATCTACGGACCCAGCATTATCAGGTCTAACACCTCTAATTTGCTCAATATAACCCACATCGGTGGAGATACACTGGGTCCGGGAACATGGCAGCTGATAACTTGCTTGCCTGTGGACAAGGGCTTGGGCGGATATTAGCGCTGGGAAAGATACATGGGATGCTGACATATAAATAGCTAGCTATATAGCCCCAAGAGAAACGATACCTTCCTTATGTAGGTTGCCCTCTAATTCTCTAGTTGATCTCTCGGGCACCATGTCCACGACTGTCATGTCTAGACCGAAAGAGCCAACTCAGTACCCAGACGCTCCCTCAACATGGGACAATGCTCGAGGCCACATATTCATGTGCTTTGCCTGGCCCTCATCCGCTAGAGAACCACCTCCAGCGTCGTACCATGACCTTGAAGAAAAGTCCCAGTTCGCGAACCAGACATTTATTGGGGGGTTACAGGTCTGCGTCATTGTCCGCTACCTGGAAAGCCCGATTGGTTGGTGATTCAGTCACCGAAATCAATAACTACTACTGACCCTCAGCAATGCAAAGGCGAATATGATGAGCTCCTATGGATACCTGGAGCCTTCAAGAACCCTTGGTCAGGCCAACAGACATATCAAGCTACACGGGCTTATGTTTCCACGGGAGTCTCTCTGTATAATGGTTTGTGTCCACAAGAGCACCTTCATCCTTGTGTGCAGCACCGCATAAGACCGGGGGAGACGAGGCATTAAAGACAAAGCAGGCATAAGAGCTAATTTTGTTTTGGACGCAAGAATTGGAACGTTCCAAAAACAGTGAGTGGAAACATATCAATGCTTAGTTAGATTTTTGTTAACGCAACTCTTCCTGAATAGTGCGCAAAGTTCGAATTTACTCCGTCAGTATCAGGTCACCTTCCGTACAGTCGCATAGCAGTATTGCCATATGACGTGAAGGAACCATTTGTGGAACTCAACCTTAAACCAATACTTTTTGAGTCCAGACCATTTCTTCCTATCAATACCAAATACATCCCTATAAATTTTAGTTTCGACTTTCCTCCTCTCCCACAAAGCGAGAAAGAAGGATTGGTCGGGACGTGCGAGTGGAAGCGAGTCCTTCTGGAAATATCTGGTAGGGCTGGAATGGTCAAGGTAAAAGGGACAACGGGCGACGGAATTAATTACCCGCGATTGGAACAAAGGACGTATTGGTTGTGGGTAAAGGACGCCAGGATTCGGATTGAAGGCGCTCAAGTACGGTCAGACGAATGATCAGGAAAAGAGAAGGTCACGGTGTGAGTATCTACAGTATCAACAAGCTTAGACCTCCAATTGTTTGGAACGTTCTGACTGGAATGGTAAATATGCTGGAGGACATAGTAAGACTCCTTTATTGGTGACCTCACGCAGTCAAGATGGACAGTGTGTATATAGTTTGGCCGCAACGGGTCACCTGTCGCTGCAGTCTTACGCGTAAACGCGTTAGACCGTAGCGTCAGAGAGGGCCCCGTCCGCGCTCCCCTGTGGGGAGGCAAGTGTCTGTATATTGCAATAGCTCTATGATTCTATGTACATAGGGAGGTGGGTGGGAAAAATCGAGTCTTGACTGCGTGAGAGATGACGAGCGACTTGCGGAGGCGAGCGGCTGACTCTCGTGAGGCAGTTGCAGGAGGGAGGAACCCCGCAGTAAGCTCTGCAGGTCGGTGAAGTGTGATCATCACGTGAGGCAACCCCAATAAAACTATCCCATATAAACTGGCGGGCGGTACTGACTCCGGAACTACCGCCGTGGGGTTTCCGCTGGCTCCCCAGGAAACCTCCACTCCGGAGGGGATCCGCCTTGTGTAGGGCCGACACATGCCCGATCTATACTATTGGCTTGCAGCATGGGGCAAAAATCTATGTTCAAGGCAAGCTTCATAGATAAAGTAGTTAACCATCGCCAAATGTCTGGGCGTTAGGGCTGGTGCTTCCCTCCCTAGTATCTTTTTGACCGGATTGGGAGGCCGTCTGGGGCCCGTTACCTCATCCGCCGAAGGGATCGCGCGATTCCCCCAGTACGACGAAGTGATCTCTATGATTAGTGGGTTTATTTGGCTCACGTTGAAATTGGGAGACACGAAATGTGATTCCGGAAAGGTAACTGCGGCACCACGGAACGATCAATTTTGTCCGATGCCCATCCGAAACCCTTTGCGGCGCGACTATTTGCTGACGCTTAGCAGGACCAATGACATGGGCCGAAATCTCTGACAGGACTTCCGCTGACACATCACCGCGAGCTAGGACCGGTTGGCCCTGCAGGGTCGGATATTTCATGCGCGACAAACCAAACTCTTTCTAAGATTATGACGGGTTGACTGAAAGGAAGATTGTCTGCCCAGTCGGCGCTCGCACTTCCAAGGAACCGAGCTCCTACGGCCTAAGGAACTTGCCGCTGACTCAGCGGAAAGGGACTGTGTTCCAATTAGACCTTTTAAAAAAAAGAGCTTACTTTATGAATGGGCTTCATGCAAGAGCCGTTGTCGTTCATAAAAAGTGAGCCGAGTCTATTGGTCCACATTAGATAGGGCTGCATGTAAAAATTCCCCCAGTTGTCCATTGATTGTCTGTTTCTGGGAGTAATAACATTGACTGTCGTCTGTCTCAGATGTCGGTCCGGTTGGCTGCGTCCTCTTCCCACTGATATATACTTAGAGGTACACCGGAAGCTTTGCCTATTAATGTATATGGGACTCCAATATCGTTCTCGTCGGTCGGGCTATTTAAGTTAATGAAAAGACAAAGTTTGATGGCGTGAATAAGCTTACCAGTAAGAGAATACTTTGGGCACAGGAATATCGCTGTGTTCTTTAAGGTACTTCATCGTTGCTAGCTCACTCATAAGCACCTCACTAGCAGTTGTCATTTGTTGAAGCGCTAATGATCTTTGCGGGGACCTAAAAACCCACTCGGCTCCATCCTCAAGGGAAATGAAGATGACCCAATTCAGGCTGCCACTAGTAGGGCGTTGAGGTCCTCAAGTACTCGTCGATCTATTTCCCGCTAATTCCCCGCCTTGATCACTTCTTTCGGAGAATTTCGTCATGCCCGAGTCCGACCCTTGCCATCAAACCTAGCACCTTTATGATGCACGTCCAACATTTGGTCGATTTAGCATACCTCGAGAGTGGTCCTGCCCCAGAACCCCGTAAAGACGACGTAAAATGTGGGCTCTAAACGAGAAGCAAATGAGCAACCGGTATTGGCCCCGGGGAAACAGCGGCCCCATATCTTTTCGCCGCACACCAGGTATTAAAAGCTCCGTAGGGAGGACGTCAATCAATGAAAAAGAGGAGTTTCTGACATTCAGAAATAGCGCTGCCTTTTTTGAAGTGTTCTTTTTGCGGACGAGTTAGTCTGCTGGTTATAACTATAGCGTCGCAACCTTTGTAACCGCCAGCAACTACAATGCTCGAATCAGAGGACCTTAGCCCATTTCGGGTCGGCTTGGTTACGCTCGTGTGCGGAATTTTTCTGGTGTATATTTTCTACGATCGATACCCCTCCGCACCTGGCCCACGCTGGGCTAAGTACAGCCGCATTTGGTACTTCTGGAAGGTTTGGGAGGGTGAGTTTGAGCGGGAGAATATCCGATTGCACAAGAAATATGGTGAGCTCATATCCCAGCCAGTTATTTCGTTACTCAGGATTTCGCAGGGGCGATTGTTCGTCTAGGTCCCAAAGACTACAGCATCGACGATCCTGAGGCCGCGAAAATTATCTACGGCCCGGGTTCACGGTTTGAGAAATCCTCTTGGTACACAGTATGGAGTCCTACATTTCTTGCGCATGTCAACCTGTTCTCGCTTCGGGATAGCAAGAGCCATGCCGCTGAACGCCGAAAGCTATCGGGGCTGTATTCAATGTCCACGCTTCTACGCTATGAACCATATGTGGATAACTGCGTCTCAATTCTTCGCGACCGCCTTGATGAAGCAGCAAAGCATCGGGTATCGTTGAGTATGAATCATTGGATGCAGTGTTTCGCATTTGACGTGATTGGCGAAATAACTGTAAGTGATGCATGGCATTGAGCATGGTATCGTACTAATTGCTAGCACGCAGTTCTCAAAACGATTTGGATTCCTGGATCGAGGAGAAGATATCAGCGGTATCATGAAGAGTCTAGAAACCACTGCAAGTCAATCAACTATGTGTGGGATCTATTCATTCCTCACCCCCTTTGTTTTTGGGCTGATTAGCACTGGCCTATCCGCTGTTGTAAATTTCATGACCAAGGAAATCCACGGACGCTTGAAGTCGTCGCTTGAAGGTCGCGAGAAGGAATCTCGAGACGCACCAGATTTTCTTACGAAGTTAGCGAAACTTCACAGGGAAGATCCAAATGCATATAGCTACGAGCACGTATTCAGCGGTTGCGCTCAAAATATCTTCGCTGGGAGTGACACGACCTCCATCACATTGAATGCGATATTTTACTATTTACTAAGAAATGAACAAGTCCTCCGCAGGCTGCAGGCTGAGATCGACGAGGCAATTCAATCTGGTCAGGCTTCGGATCCTATTACTTTTACTCAGGCGCAAAGATTACCCTATCTTCAGGCTGTAATCAAGGAAGCTATGCGAATGCATCCCGCCACCGGACTTCCCATGTGGCGTGTTGTTCCGGAAGGAGGAGCAGTTCTATCAGGAATGGCATTCCCCGCTGGAGTAAGTGGACCTTTTACCTTTACGTTTTTTACGACTGTTCAATCTAAATCTCTCAGTTGGGGGACGAATACTGATAGCAATCTGCAGACCGTGGTTGGGATCAATTCCTGGGTTGCCCATTACAATACGACTGTCTTCGGCGAAGACGCGGCACTCTTTCGACCAGAGCGATGGCTCAAGCCGCACTCCTCGCCGGAACAACTTTCAAGCATGGAAAAGTACTTCATGGCATTTGGTATGGGTTCACGTACTTGCATTGGTAAAAACATCAGTATCCTTGAGATCTCCAAGCTTGTACCGCAACTCATTCGCCATTATGACATCCGGCTTGCCACGCCGGAATGGACCTGCCGAAATCAATGGTTCCCCAAACAATCTAATTTTGAGGTGGCAATGAGCATGAGAGAAGTCTCCTGACGAAGTCATGTCCAATGCTTCCAGAATGTGCCATAGCATCTCTGGCGAATTCTACTCCTATGACTGAGTGAGAAGAGAGGTCTATGTAGCAAATAGGAATTGACGTAACAAAAGAAAATGGAAGAGTTGTTATCCTTCATGGCCCTAAAGGACGCTATCTCATTGGCATCTTAATCGGACGCGCCTTACCATTTATATGACTAGGGCCTAACGAGTCTTCCCTCGCTCAAAAAAATGGCCCATCAATGCAGCTATCATTGTTTCACTTACTGGACAATATTACGACGGAAACACTTCCTCCATCGCGATCGGAGTGGTCTCGTAATTCTGGCTTCGTCGCAGAATACCTGGAATATATAATGTTGTGATTCAGAGGAAGATAATTGTTGTTATTGCTCTTACCTGAAAACATGAGGGTTTATACGATTAAGCAATTTGTATATTTCAGTCGTTGTGATTGGTTCCCATGGGATTTCCTGCTCTGGTGGGGATAGCGTCTCTTCAGCTGCTTGAAGACCTGTCCTTCACTTGCTTGGTCAAGAAATTCATGCCAGTGATTAGCTTTCTCCTTCTCATTTGTCCTTGTCCAGCCGTTTCTCTTCTGGCGCATCATTTTCTTGAGGGTTTTGGTTACAAGATCTTTCGGACTCCGGGCTGCACAGCTCCTCTGCCATTGTCGGCGCACGTTTTTAGCTTCCTTCACCATCGTTTAGAGTACGGGGACGGGTTTTGAATGGGGTAATGTCAATCGATTGCTTCGATCTTAATGCCTGCCAGACTATCTTGGACATGACGACTGAGAGACAATAGAAATGTCTCTCATTGTCTCTTTCTCTTGAACTCACAAAGGCTATATGTTCCCTGGCCCTGGTTCTCCAACGTGATTCCACCTCTCTCTTCTCCAAGCGTCTTCTTGATACCCCTTCTATCTTCTCATACTCTCTTAGCCTCCCACTCTCCGTTATCACTTCGCCTCCCGAATGTTATCCAATGAAAGGGACCTTGCCCCATTTCCTGCCATATAGGCTGTCATACCTGCCGCCTCCCGTCACGGGTGCCTCACCCTCTGAGAAGGGTTGAGCACGGCCCTCAAGGATCTTATCGCCTGGCTCCATTAGTGCAGCCGCCTAAGAAACCGCCCGGTTCATACTCACATCTCTCACCGCAAGCTCTCAGACCGTTTCTGTCGCATCATCACGAGCCTCAGCTGAGAAGCAGAGGGGAGGCGGGCCAATCCTATCGTTAGGAGCCGCGGCTGTATCGGTGGAGATATAGCTGCTGGAGCATCTTCTTCGTTGTCACTGATTAGATCGAATTCATCCACCGCCTTACGAGCATCTTCTGCTTGAATCTCCTGGGCCGTAAGATATTCATCGACGAAGGTTAGCTGCTCTGATTCAATATCAAATCTTGATGTACACATAGACATCATAAGATCCTTAATCGTGTTGGGCTTCAAAGAGCCTCGACGGTAGTGACATATGTCACGAGCCGAGTTGAATAGTCGTTCAACACCAGAACCAGTAGCGGGAGTCGTAAGAACATCTCGTGCTAGGCTTGCGAGGATAGGATATTCATGTTGTTGGTCCTTCCAGAAAAGCCGCTGATCGATCAGACGAGTGCCTAGAAATAAGATAAGTAAGAGAGACGTGAGAGATCAGAGAGGGTAGCATACTGCTTCCAAGATACCGCGTAAGCTCGCTGTGGGCGTTCGTCTGTGGCTGAAAGGATGTAGCCGATGTGATAAGCATATCGATATCAGAGATCTGATCTGCCGAAGAGTGGCCATTGGATATGGGCTGTGTATCCGAATATCGTTGTTGGTAGGGCACAAGGTAATCTTCAAGGCTCTTGCGGTATCGTACGCGCCAGCATGCTCCCACTCCTTAGTAGAAAAGAAGTGAAGCTTGTTTTGTGGCGCGAGGATTGTACCAATTGCATACAGATCATCATGGATATCATCAGTCATGCTATAATACTCTGATAGCTTTAACTTGGCTTGCTTCAGGGCAGATAGCATCACTGCCTTCCAGTTAACCTTCTTTTGCGCAAGCTGCGCCATAGATCTTTCTAGATGACTGAAAAGTTTGTTGTAGATACCGAAGATGGTATGGACAGTGATATCCTTGGTCTTCGAGAGGGTGGTTGTGAACGTAAAGAATGGCTGAGTGATTGCAAGAAGATAATCAATCTGCCGCCATTCCTCCTGGCTTGGCTGTAGATCATGGCGACTATACTGCGCGCAGAACCCATCAAAAACAGATTGTAGCCGTTTGGCGCGCCGGAGCATCAGATATGTTGAATTCCAGCGGGTCCTAACATCCTGCATTGGTACAAGCTTTGGTTCTGTTACCTGAAGGTTCTGGAAGGCCTCTCGGCGCTGGGGGCTTTTGTTGATGTAGACCGCGAGCTGCCGAACCTAATATATTATGAGTATGAACTGAGGCAATATCAAAGAGGGTAGCTTACCTTGTTCAGAGTATATACAATTTCTCGATTCTCTCGCCGAGCCCCATTCTCTTCCTGAGTCCATTCCATCTCTTCTCTCTCATTCCTTGGGTTCGCTTCCATCCTACCAAGAAGCTCTTTCAAACTAAGTTGAATAACGTGTGCCATACATGGTATACGAATGATTGGCGTCTGGTTTGGTAGCTCAAGTGACTGAAGAGAGTCCTGGATGCTCTCTACCAACGTAGAGTTATTAGACGCATTGTCAGTGGTAACAGTCAAGACCCGGTCCTCAATCCCATGCTTTTGAAGTAGGTCAAGGAGAACTGAGCTCAGATTGACTCCTGTATGTGTGCCATGAAGTGGTTCCAAGCCAAGCAAGATCTCACGATAGTTCCAATCCTCGTCGATAAAGTAGCCTGTGACAGTCATGAAAGCCTGGCGAAAGGGTGAGGTCCAGCAATCTAATGCAATAGAGATCTTAGCGCCTGTAGGAAGCTTGGAAAGAAGATTCTGCTGTTGTTCTTCAACCATCTCTCGAAGGTGACGTCGGACCATATATGCGGAAGGGATTTTGGGTAAGGATGGCGCAAGCCGGGCCATCTCGATGAGGGCACTAAACTGAGGATGCTCAACGAGTTGAAATGGCAATCGTAAGGCAGTAATGAATGCAATTACCCTCTCCATCCAAGCTTGTGGAGTAAAGGTAGGTTTTTGAGAGGCCAGATGTGCCTAAGATAACTAGAACTTAGTAGAGGTAAAATGAATCTGTAGGGAGGAATATATCAATATACCCCTTCTTGTATGAGCCTTCTGATATCTTGCGAACGAGGCGCTACCCTCCGACAGTTAACCCCTTGCAAGTGCTTGTTCATAGAGGATGTTCCACGATGGCCGTTCGCTGGATGATTGAGGATTTGGCCGCATGTTTTACACATAACCTTCGGAGACCCATCTTGGATAGAGGCGACCTGGTGAAAATGCTTCCAACACTCTGCCTGGCGCTTATTCTCAAAGATATTCCGTTTCAACCGACTTCCAAACTCGGTCTTCAACCACCACGCAACGAATTCATCATTCACCATCTCTGTCCAGAGAAGATAGTTCTTCTTTTTCTCTGCGCCAACGCGTTCAAGGGTGTTAGGGATGGAGGGCGGTACCGGAGGCCGGGCGAATTCACCGTCAGGTGTAGAAGCAGGCGTCTGCTGGCTGGATGAAGCATCAGGGAAGAATGGCTGTGGACCATTGGATGGAAGGAAGGGAAAGCTATCTAGAGGGGTATCCTCATAGATAGATGAGGCATAATTATCGGAGAACTGAGAGATTTGACTCTGTGACATGGTAAATAATAGAGTTAGGATGATAGAGAAGGACTGGAAGAGACATACTAGAGGTCAAGTGAGCTGAAACTGAGGGAAATAGGAAAAACTACGAGAATCAGCTGCCAACGCGAGCTGAATGAAAGTGTTGATACGTCTATTATAATATAGACTGCTAAGACTGGGCTATCTACCTGCGTGTGTGACAATTGGTCAGTGAGGCCCCCTACAGTCAGGTTCCGTCAGGTTCGAACCTGACGGACCCTGACGGACCCTGACGGACCCTGACAGAACCTGAATTAGAACCTGAGGAACCTGGCCTGGAACCTGACCTGGAACCTCACCTTGACCCGCATGAAGAGTCGTTTCGTGTTACGGCACCAACACAGCCGCACTAGCCTAAGGCGGATGCGACAGGCAGAATTACGGGATGCGGAAATCCAATCACTCTATGAAACATGCGGCCTCTCACGTGATATGGTATATTGGTATATGACATAAAGGGTATGTTGGTATCGTAACCATCTAC